>BLSH010489648.1:481463-494214 GCA_018402905.1 Glandirana rugosa
TTCTCCTTTCTTCTCTCCTTTTCTCCCATTCATCTTCCCTTTCCTTTTCTCCTTTCTCTCATTCTTGTTCTTTTCCTTTCCTGCCCCCCCTCCTCCCCCATTTATGTACGCCTTTCCTCTCCTGTCCCCACTCCTCCCCCATTCCTGTTCTCCTTTCTTATTCTCCCATTCTTGTTCTCCTTTCTCCCCTCCTCCCCTATTCCCATTCTCCTTCCCTCGATTTTCTAGCATGTTTGTTCTCATTTCCTCTTCTTTCCTCCACTTTTCTCTTCTTTTCTTTTTCCTACAACATTTCTGCTTTACTTTCCTCCTTCCTCCTGCAATTCTTGTTCTCCTTTCCTCCTTCCTTTCTCATTCCTGTTCTTCCTTCCTTCTCTCTTCTCCCGCATCCCTCCTTGCCTTTCTTCTCCCTCATTCCCCCTTCCTCTTTTCCTTTTTTCATTTTTTTCACTTCCTCTCTGATTTTATTCCTTCCTTGTTCCTCCATCCCTTCTTACTCTGTTCCTGCTCTTCTCTCCTTTTGTCCTTCTTACTCTGTTCCTGTTCTCTCTTTTCGTCCTTCTTACTCTGTTCCTGTTCTCTCTTTTCGTCCTTCTTACTCTGTCCCTGTTCTCCTCTCCTTTTGTCCATCCTCCTCTGTTCCTGTTCTCCTCTTCTTTCGTCCTTCTTCTGTTCCAGTTCTTCTCTCCTTTCATCCTTCTTCCTCTGTTCCAGTTCTTCTCTCCTTTCATCCTTCTTCCACTGTTCCTGTTCTCCTCTCCTTTCGTCCTTCTTACTCTGTTCCTGTTCTCTCCTTTCGTCCTTCTTCCTCTATTTCCATTCTCCTCTTCTTTCGTCCTTCTTCTGTTCCTGTTCTTCTCTCCTTTCGCCCTTTTTTATCTGTTCCAGTTCTTCTCTCCTTTCATCCTTCTTCCACTGTTCCTGTTCTCCTCTCCTTTCATCCTTCTTCCTCTGTTCCTGTTCTCCTCTCCTTTCATCCTTCTTCCTCTGTTCCTGTTCTCCTCTCCTTTCGTCCTTCTTACTCTGTTCCTGTTCTCCTCTCCTTTCGTCCTTATTCTTCCGTTCCTGTTCTCTACTTTCGTCCTTCTTACTCTATTCCCATTCTCCTCTGCTTTCGTCCTTCTTCCTCTGTTCCTGTTCTTCTCTCCTTCCACCCTTCTTCCTCTATTCCTGTTCTCCTCTCCTCCCATCCTTCCTTCTTTCCTCAAATTCCTGCTCTCCTCTCCTTTAGTCCTTCTTCCTCTGTTGCTGTTCTCCTCTCCTTTCATCCTTCTTCCTCTATTCCTGTTCTCTCCTTTTAGCCTTCTTCCTCTGTTCCTGTTCTCCTCTCCTTCATTCCTCTCCTCCCATCCTTCCTTCTTTCCTCAAATTCCTGTTCTCTCCTTTAGTCCTTCCCCCTCTGTTCCTGTTCTCCTCTCCTTTGGTCCTTTCCTCCCTTCCTTCCTTCCTTCCTTCTTTCCTCAAATTCCTATTCTCCTCTCCTATCGTCCTTTATCCTCTATTCCTGTTCTCCTCTCCTTCCCTCCTTTTTCTCCTATCCTCTCTTTTCCTCTTCTTTCCTCCCCCCCCCCCATTTCTGTACTTATTTACTCTCCTTTCCTCCTTCCTTCAGCAATTCTTGTTCTCCTTTCCGCTCCTTTTCCTTTTTCCTCCCCAATTTCTGTTCTTTACTTTCCTTTCCTCCTTCCTTCAGCAATTCTTGTTCTCCTTTCCTCTCCTTTTATTATTCTCCATTTCTGTTCTCCTTTCCTCTCTTCTCCGCCTATTCATCCATTCCTGTTCTCCTTTCCTTTCCTCCTTTTTCTACAATTCTTGTTTTGCTTTCCTCTCCTTTCCTTTCTTCTTCTTCCCTCTCCTTTTCCCTTTTCCTCCCACATTTCCTTTCTTTTTTACTCTCCTTTCCTCCTTCCTTCAGCAACATTCTCCTTTAATTCTTCCCAATTTCTATTCTCCTTTCCGTCTTCCTCCCCCAATTCTTGTTCTCATTTCCACTCATTTACTCCTTTTCCATTCTTGTTCTCCTTTCCTCTCCTGTCCCCCCCTCCTCCCCATTCCTGTTCTCCTCTCCTTTACTTCTGTTCTCTCCTTTCCTCCCTCCTCCCCCATTTCTGTCCTCCTTTCCTCCTTTCTCTTACATTCTTGTTCTCCTTTCTTCTCTCATTTTCTCCCATTCATCTTCCCCTTTCCTTTTCTCCTTCTCTCATTCTTGTTCTTTTCCTTTCCTGCCCCCCCTCCTCCCCCATTTATGTACGCCTTTCCTCTCCTGTCCCCACTCCTCCCCCATTCCTGTTCTCCTTTCTTCTTCTCACATTCTTGTTCTCCTTTCTCCCCTCCTCCCCTATTCCCATTCTCCTTTCCTCGTTTTTCTAGCATGCTTGTTCTCATTTCCTCTTCTTTCCTCCGCTTTCCTATTCTTTTCTTTTTCCTACAACATTTCTGTTTTACTTTCCTCCTTCCTCCTGCAATTCTTGTTCTCCTTTCCTCCTTCCTTCCTCATTCCTGTTCTTCCTTCCTTCTCTCTTCTCCCTCATCCCTCCTTGCCTTTCTTCTCCCTCTGTCCCCATTCCTCTTTTCCCTTTTTCATTTTTTTTTCACTTCCTCTCTGATTTTATTCCTTCCTTGTTCCTCCATCTATTCAAGGGGATCATGACACCATGTCACCCATCCCCTGGTCTCCGGTGAAAAATAGCGATTTTTGCATCTTGATAGCTTTGTATGATTGTATTTGTTGAATAAATGTCAGTAAACACACACATATGTGCAAGGTGTGACCGCTTCCCTCCATAGCTCCTGGGTATGTAAAGGTTGCTAAGCAACAGCGCTGGCAACTGTGCACGGAATAACTTACACCCATCCAATATTCCTTGTGTCGGTTTAAAGAGCACCTGCACCTCTGGATCAGCAGTGTGTTGGAGGCTGAGAATGATAGGGATCGCCTGAACCTGGGACTCGATGTACAATACCACCAGAGCCGAGAAATTTCCATTGCAACATTACTGTGCGACTTGATGGTACGTTGATGCGATTTTGGATGAGCGCCACTTGTGCAGAACTGAAAAATTTGTTGAGTTTCTTTATTTTCCAATGGATTCCCAATTTGTGGGGATGGGGAAATCCGCTGACAGCTGATGAGTCATCTGTTGTTAAGGATGCGGTGGCCAGCTTCCCAGGCCCGCCCCTTAACAACCAGCTGTTCTTCATACAGAATTCTAATAAATTTTCGTCTGATTCGAATAAATAAATAAAATAAAGAAAATAAAAATTCCTTTCCTCCTTTCCTTCCTTCTTTCCTCAAATTCCTGTTCTCTCTTTTCATCCTTCATCTTCTGTTACTGTTCTCCTCTCCTTTCATCCTTCATCTTCTGTTCCTGTTCTCCTCTCCTTTTGTCCTTCTTCCTCTATTCCTGTTTTCCTCTCCTTTCGTCCTTCTTCCTCTATTCCTGTTCTCCTCTCCTTTGATCCTTATTCCTCTGTTACTGTTCTCCTCACCTTTCATCCTTCTTTCTCTGTTCCTGTTCTCCTCTCCTTTAGTCCTTCTTGCTCTGTTCCTGTTCTCCTCTCCTTTCGTCCTTCTTCCTCTATTCCTGTTCTCTCCTTTCGTCTTTCTTCCTCTATTCCTGTTCTCCTCTCCTTTCGTCCTTCTTCGTATATTCCTGTTCTCCTCTCCTTTGATCCTTATTCCTCTGTTACTGTTCTCCTCACCTTTCATCCTTCTTTCTCTGTTCCTGTTCTCCTCTCCTTTAGTCCTTCTTGCTCTGTTCCTGTTCTCCTCTCCTTTCGTCCTTCTTCCTCTATTCCTGTTCTCTCCTTTCGTCTTTCTTCCTCTATTCCTGTTCTCCTCTCCTTTAGTCCTTCTTGCTCTGTTCCTGTTCTCCTCTCCTTTCGTCCTTCTTCCTCTATTCCTGTTCTCTCCTTTCGTCTTTCTTCCTCTATTCCTGTTCTCCTCTCCTTTCGTCCTTCTTCGTATATTCCTGTTCTCCTCTCCTTTGATCCTTATTCCTCTGTTACTGTTCTCCTCACCTTTCATCCTTCTTCCTCTGTTCCTGTTCTCCTCTCCTTTAGTCCTTCTTCTTCTGTTACTGTTCTCCTCTCCTTTCATCCTTCATCTTCTGTTCCTGTTCTCCTCTCCTTTCGCCCTTCTTCCTCTATTCCTGTTCGCCTCTCCTTTCATTCTTCTTATGTTACTGTTCTCCTCCCCTTTCGTCCTTTTTCCTCTATTCCCGTTCTCCTCTCCTTTCGTCCTTATTCTTCTATTCCTGTTCTCCTCTCCTTTTGTCCTTATTCCTCTATTCCTGTTCTCCTCTCCTTTCACCCTCCTTCCTCTGTTCCTCTTCTCCTCTCCTTTCGCCCTGCTTTTTCTGTTCCTGTTCTTCTCTCCTTTTGTTCTTCTTCCTCTGTTCCTGTTCTCCTCTACTTTTGTCCTTCTTCCTCTATTCCTGTTCTCCTCTCCTTTTGTCCTTCTTCTGTTCCTCTGCTCCTCTCCTTTCGCCCTGCTTTTTCTGTTCCTGTTCTTCTCTCCTTTTGTTCTTCTTACTCTATTCCTGTTCTCCCCTCCTTTCGTCCATCCTCCTCTGTTCCTGTTTTCCTCTTCTTTCGTCCTTCTTCTGTTCCTGTTCTCCTCTCCTTTCGCCCTTCTTTATCTGTTCCAGTTCTTCTCTCCTTTCATCCTTCTTCCTCTGTTCTTGTTCTCCTCTCCTTTCATCCTTTTTCCTCTATTCCTGTTCTCCTTTCGTCCTTCTTCCATTCCTGTTCTCTCCTTTCGTCCTTATTCATCTATTCCCGTTCTCCTCTCTATTCATCCTCCTTCCTCTGTTCATGTTCTCCCCTCCTTTCATCCTTTTTCCTCTGTTCTTGTTCTCCATATCTTTTGTCCTTCTTCCTCTGTTCCTGGTCTCCTCTCCTTTAGACTTTCGTCCTCTATTCCTGTTTTTCTCTCCTTTCACCCTTCTTCCTCTCCTCTCCTCTCATCCTTCTTCCTCTATTCCTGTTCTTATCTCCTTCATTCCTCTCCTCCCATCCTTTCTTCTGTCTTAAAATTCCAATTCTCCTCTTCTTTTGTCCTTCTACCTCTGTTCCTGTTCTCCTCACCTCCCTTCACACAGAAATTGAATCATTCGATCAATTTTAGAGCAATTAGAATTGCAATCGCTCTAAAAATGTTAAATTTGTTAGAAAATAAAGAAACCTAACACATTTTTCAGTTCTGAACAAGTCACACTCATCCAATGTCGCATCAAAATCGCATCTATGTGATGCAGGTGCGACTTTTGAGGGTTTACATTGAGGTCTATGGACCTCAAGTCGCATGAAAGTCATACTAAAGTAGTGCAGGAACTACTTTGATATTGTAGCTGCTAGAAGTCGCACAGATATGAATGGTATTCATAGAAAAACATGGGGTGCGACTTTTCATGCGACTTTGGGGTCCAAAGTTGCATGACAAGTTGCCCAAGTGTGAATGGGGAATAATGCTTCCAACTAGACGGGGGTCCTTACCCACAGGGAAGCAGTCCAGAAAATACAGGAGCGTACCTGAGCGTGGCAGGAGACGCAGGAGTCACAATGGCGCTCGGCATGCCACAGGAAGACACAGGATCCTCTGCGTTTGTTAAGCGTGATGTCACTGCATTTCCTTAATAAGGAGGCTTGGGCTGAAATAATACAGATCTATCCCTCTTCTCCATGCAGCAATAGATCCCTGATATAGTGACCTATTGCTGGTCAATTGCAGCCAGCAGTATATGACTATTGGAATTCGTTCAGAGATGTTGTGCTTAGGGTGGCTCATTTATTTCAACGGGCTCCCCTATGCTTGAAAATTGCACAAAAGATGTGTCTGACCCTTTTTTAAAAGTTGCCCGGCACCAAAACGCATGGTACTTTGTTAGCAAGGTGCATAAGGCTGTCATTTAGAATATGGCCTCATGCAAACTAGAGCTCAAAAACGCCCGTATTAAATGCGTTTAACCTTTTTTTTTTCTTCTAAATGCCCCTCCGTATTAGCAGGCATAATCGTTTACAGGCATTTAGAGGCAGAAAAAAAAACATCACTTGCATGTTTAAGAGAGGAGCATTTGGGCAGGAAAAACCGCCTAAATGCACCGAAACGCGTCAAAATAAATAAAATATTTATAAAAATGTGAGGGATGTACTTACTTTTGTGAGATACTGTATATATATATATATATATATATATATATATATATATATATATATAGTGCCTTGAAAAAGTGTTCATACCCCTTGATATTTTCCACATTTCGTCATGTTACAACCAAAAATGTAAATATATTTTATTGGAATTTTATGTGAGATAGACCAACACAAAGTGGCACATAATTGTGAAGTGGAAGGAAAATGATAAATGGTTTTCAAAATGTTTTACAAATAAATATGTGAAAGGTGTGGCGTTCATTTGTATTCAGCCCCAGTGAACCTCCGCCCCGGTCTCAAGTCTTTTGCTGACTCTAACAGGTTTTCTTCTATGATTGCCCTGTATTTGGCTCCATCCATCAGTCCCTGCTGAAGAAATGCATCCCCACAAAATTATTCTGCCACCACCATGTTTCACGGTGGGGATGGTGTGTTCAGGATGATGTGCAGTGTTAGTTTTCTGCCACACATAGCGTTTTGCTTTTAGGCCAAAAAGTTAAATTTTTGTCTCATCTGACCAGAGCACCTTCTTCCACATGTTTGCTGTGTCCTCCACATGGCTTCTAACAAACTGCAAATGGGACTTCTTATGGCTTTCTTTCAACAATGACTTTCTTCTTGTCACTCTTCCATAAAGGCCAGATTTGTAAAGTACCCGACTAGTAGTTGTCCTGTGGACAGATTCTCCCACCTGAGCTGTGGATCTCTGCAGCTCCTCCAGAGTTCCCATGGGCCTCTTGGCTGCTTCTCAGATTAATGGTCTCCTTGCCCGCCGGTCAGTTTAGGTGGACGGCCATTTCATGGTAGGTTTGCAGTTGTGCCATACTCTTTCCATTTTTGGATGATGGCATTAACAGAGTTCCGTGAGATGTTCAAAGCTTGGGATATTTTTTTATACCCAGCCCTGCTTTAAACTTCTCCACAACTTTATCCCTGACCTGTCTGGTGTGTTCCTTGGCCTTCATGATGCTGTTTATTCACTAAGGTTCTCTAACAAGCCTCTGAGGACTTCACAGAACAGCTGTATTTATACTGAAATTAAATTATACACAGGTGGACTCTATTTACTAATTAGGTGACTTCTGAAGGCAATTGGTTCCACTAGATTTTAGTTAGGAGTATCAGAGTAAAGGGGGGTTGAATACAAATGCACCCCACACTTTTCACATATTTATTTGTAAAAAATGTTGTAAACCATTTATCATTTTCAAGGAAATGCCATATCATAGAACATTTAAAAAGGGGGTACCTACGTCCTAGTAGTCAAATTCAAGGATATTGGGGCTATAGGGAGGCTTAAATTGACTTTTTGGGTACCCGTAAGACTTAAAGTAGACCATATATTTAAAAAATATATACATTTTATTGTACAAAAATACAAGACAATTCATTTAAATGTGGGGGGGAGACACATACAGTGGGGATCGAAAGTTTGGGCACCCCAGGTAAAAATTTGTATTAATGTGCATAAAGAAGCCAAGGAATGATGGAAAAATCCCCAAAAGGCATCAAATTACAGATTAGACATTCTTATAATATGTCAACAAAAGTTAGATTTTATTTCCATCATTTACACTTTCAAAATAACAGAAAACAAAAAAATGGCGTCTGCGAAAGTTTGGGCACCCTGCAGAGTTAATATCTTGTACTGCCCCCTTTGGCAAGTATCACAGCTTGTAAACGCTTTTTGTAGCCAGCCAAGAGTCTTTCAATTCTTGTTTGAGGTATCTTTGCCCATTCTTCCTTACAAAAGTCTTCCAGCTCTTTTTAGATTTCTGGGCTGTCTGTCACGCACTGCTCTTTTAAGGTCTATCCATAGATTTTCAATTATGTTGAGGTCAGGAGATTGTGAAAGCCATGGCAAAACCTTCAGTTTACACCTCTTGATGTAATCCCCCGTGGATTTCGAGGTGTGTTTAGGATCATTATCCATTTGTAGAAGCCATCCTCTCTTTAACTTCAGCTTTTTCACAGATGGCATCGAGTTACTATCCAAAATTTGCTGAAATTTTATTGAATCCATTTTTCCTTCTACTCGTGAGATGTTCCCTGTGCCATTGGCTGCAATACAACCCCAAAGCATGATTGATCCACCCCCATGCTTAACAGTTGGACAGAGGTTCTTTTCATTAAATTCTGTGCCCCTTCTTCTCCAAACGTACCTTTGCTCATTCCGGCCAAAAAGTTCAATTTTAACCTCATCGGTCCACAGAACTTGTTTCCAAAATGCATCAGGCTTGTCTATATGTTCATTTGCAAAGTTCAAACGCTGATTTTTGTGGTGAGGACGTAGAAGAGGTTTTCTTCTGATGACTCTTCCATGAAGACCATATTTGCACAAGTATCTCTTTATACTGGAATAGTGGACCACAACTCCAGTGTCTGCCAGATCTTTCTGGAGGGATTGTGCAGTAAAACGTGGGTTTTGAATTGTTTTTCTCACAATCCTGCGAACTGTTCTGTCTCATATTTTTCTTGGTCTTCCAGATCTTGCTTTAACTTTCACTGTTCCTGATGACTGCCATTTCTTAATTACATTCCGAACAGAGGATATTGACATCTGAAAACGCTTTGCTATCTTCTTATAGCCTTCTCCAGCTTTGTGAGCGTCAACTATTTTCAGTTTCAGGTTTCTAGACAACTGCTTAGAAGATCCCATGGTGCTGATTGTTGGGGCAAGGTCAGATGAGTCTGGGCATTTAAAACCTTTGAGATTGACATCACCTGGTCTTCCCAGACGATGATTGAGAACAATCCATGACACTGGCAGGTCTCAGCCTTGCAAAGGGGGCAGTGCATGCTATAAATTCTGCAGGGTGCCCAAACTTTTGAAGACGCCATTTTTTTTGTTTTCTGTAATTTTGAAAGTGTCAATGATGGAAATAAAATCTAACTTTTGTTGACATATTATAAGAATGTCTAATCTGTAATTTGATGCCTTTTGGAGATTTTTCCATCTTTCCTTGGCTTCTTTATGCACATTAATACAAATTTTTACCTGGGGTGCCCAAACTTTCGATCCCCACTGTAAGGTTATGACACACAATACATTCTAATACAAAATGTGGCTCTTGGAATCACGGTTAGAGTGATACATAAATAGTTCTATACCATCTGTATGTTGACTCTACATGTTTCGCGGTCATCAAAAACTGCTTCCTCAGGAGTGTATGTAGAAGGTATAGCATAGACAGAGTGTATAGCCAGTTGGTATAGACTTGCAAGTGTAAAAAAGAGGGGGGGGTGAGAGGTCCATACGTGGCAGTCCTACGGATTCCCTACATAAGGCTCCTAAGATGCCTGGGGCACGGTCATTCTACTACCTTCTGTTCTCGCTACACGTTTACCCCTGGCGTGTATGTAGCTCAACATACAGTTTAAGCCTTGGATCCTAAAATAACCAGACTGTCTGTAACTTTGCATCTTTATTACAATGAACAGGTGGTGGTTGTATAAGAATAGGATGCACATGCATGGTGAAACTAGAAATAAACAGATAAAATGTACATATAATAAATACATAAACATCAACAACTGTCACTGGGTATACAGTTAAATAAGTCTTTTAGCATACCAGCGATGCTGCCTTAGAAGGATCAGGAATTTCCTCGGAAACGCGTGGTGTAGACTTAGCTGGCTCCCATGCGCTCTGTCCCAGTGAAAAAAATGAAAGAACTTGTTGTAGGAAGTGGAACTAGTTCCAATGATACACAGGTAGTATGTAATAAACCATAGAACACTGCCCATCAGTAGTCTTTTGTTAGAGAGGCATCTAGTGGACAATGTTGGTATTGCAAGTCCAGAAGATATTATTTCTCCTTTATAGGCCAAAGGCATGACAACCACAGTTTAACCAGAAACCTTTATTGACCTTGCACCTATCTATATTAGGAGAAAAAACGGGTGATAGTCACCTGATGATATCACCCGTTGATGTGCGGGCTAAGCCGCTTACTTTTCTACACCAAGTTATACGCCACAGACCTGCGCCAATAGCGTTGCAGCCACAATAATTCCTTTGGTCTCAACCATTTAACAGACTTTTTTGGCACTTGATGCATACTTTAGATCCGATACCACTACAATCCCCCCTCCCCTTTTTTTTTTACACTTGCAAGGCTCCTATACCAACTGGAGCAATCGCACACTCCTCAGTTTGATGACACATGCTTTGTCTATGCTATATGTCTAGCTCCAATATCCTTGAATTTATCATTTTCCTTACACTTCACAATTATGTGCCTCTTTGTTTTGGTCTAGCACATAAAATCCCAATAAAATACATTTACGCTTTTAATTGTAACATGACAAAATGTGGAAAATTTCAAAGGCGTATGAATACTTTTTCAAGACACTGTACCTTGCTCCAAGCTGGACCAAAGTGACTATGCCTGGAGTTCACCTTTAAATAGCATGGGTCCTGCTGCCAAAAACCATCTTTTTCAGCATGCCCTGCCACCTGTTGGCTTGCTTAACCTTGCAGTTCCCCAGAAGCCTCAGGTTTGCGCATTTTCCATTCGTGATGCAAATGAGGAGGTGCAGGTGATACCATACTTAGGAGCCGCTCTTGCATTGAAAAGCAGCTGCTGTGTAGTTTGGAATTACCCAAGCAGAGAAAGAAGCAGCTGTTGAAGTAGCAGATGAAAGAGATCCGTCTTCAACACTTCTGTTAATGATCAGACCTCCGCAGGAGATTGCAGGAAAGTGGCCGCTCCGGAGCAGACCCATTTGCTGTAATCCTAGAAAAGTATTGGGTTATTGAAAGGGAAGTTCTGCTTTACTTGTACCTTGTAATAGTTACATTCCTGTAAGACTTGGGTTTCCATGTTATCACTCACCTTCACTCTCCAGAAAAAAAAACAAGTAGTAGTAGCAGAATGTTGCTGCAGATAATCACCTTGTATCAGCTACATTGTATCAAGATCCCTACATATACTGTATGTATCAGCTACATTGTATCAAGATCCCTACATATACTGTATGTATCAGCTACATTGTATCAAGCTCCCTACATATACTGTATGTATCAGCTACATTGTATCAACATCCCTACATATACTGTATGTATCAGCTACATTTGTATCAAGATCCCTACATATACTGTATGTATCAGCTACATTGTATCAAGATCCCTACATATACTGTATGTATCAGCTACATTGTATCAACATCCCTACATATACTGTATGTATCAGCTACATTGTATCAAGATCCCTACATATACTGTATGTATCAGCGACATTGTATCAAGATCCCTACATATACTGTATGTATCAGCTACATTGTATCAAGATCCCTACATATACTGTTTGTATCAGCTACATTGTATCAAGATCCCTACATATACTGTTTGTATCAGCTACATTGTATCAAGATCCCTACATATACTGTTTGTATCAGCTACATTTGTATCAAGATCCCTACATATACTGTATGTATCAGCTACATTTGTATCAAGATCCCTACATATACTGTATGTAGCAGCTACATTGTATCAAGATCCCTACATATACTGTATGTATCAGCGACATTGTATCAAGATCCCTATATATACTGTATGTATCAGCGACATTGTATCAAGATCCCTACATATACTGTATGTATCAGCTTCATTGTATTAACACCCCTATATATACTGTATGTAGCAGCTACATTGTATCAAGATCCCTACATATACTGTATGTAGCAGTGACGTTGTATCAAGATCCCTACATATACTGTATGTAGCAGTGACATTGTATCAAGATCCCTACATATACTGTATGTATCAGCGACATTGTATCAAGATCCCTATATATACTGTATGTATCAGCTACATTTGTATCAAGATCCCTACATATACTGTATGTATCAGCTACATTGTATCAGCATCCCTACATATACTGTATGTATCAGCTACATTGTATCAAGCTCCCTACATATACTGTAAGTATCAGCTACATTGTATCAAGATCCCTATATATACTGTATGTATCAGCTACATTGTATCGAAATCCCTACATATACTGTATGTATCAGCTACATTTGTATCAAGATCCCTACATATAATGTATGTATCAGCTACATTGTATCAAGATCCCTACATATACTGTATGTATCAGCTACATTGTATCAAGATCCCTACATATACTGTATGTATCAGCAACATTGTATCAAGATCCCTACATATACTGTATGTATCAGCGACACTGTATCAAGATCCCTACATATACTGTATGTATCAGCGACATTGTATCAAGATCCCTACATATACTGTATGTATCAGCGACATTGTATCAAGATCCCTACATATACTGTATGTATCAGCGACATTAAATTAATTATAAGTGAAAAAATAAAAATGAAATATCCCTTTGAATATCGAGCCCGGGGGTCCCCTTAGTCTGACTGTAAAAGGGGCATCTCTGTGATGTTTAGAACATTTCTAAGGAAAAATTGTCATTTATTATCGCGGCTGTAATGTACCGGCAATATACATCAAATCACTGAAAAAGCATTGCGTTGGGGGGGGGGGGGGGGGGGGGGGGGGGGGGGGGGGGGGGGGGGGGGGGGGGGGGGGGGGGGGGGGGGGGGGGGGGGGGGGGGGGGGGGGGGGGGG
>BLSH010489648.1:502200-528688 GCA_018402905.1 Glandirana rugosa
GACTAAGATCAGGTTTTCATAGCTGTCTGGGGGTCCTTTGCTTCCCTTCGCTGTGGACAGGTTGTAATAGCTGTCTGAGGGTCCTTCCCTTCCCTTGGCTGGTGTCATGTTGTCATAGCTGTCTGGGGGTCCTTCCCTTCCCTTGGCTGGGGTCATGTTGTCATAACTGTCTGGGGGTCTTTCCCTGCCCTTGGCTGGGATCACGGTTTCATAGCTGTCTGGAAGTTCTTGCCTTCCCTTGACTAAGGTCAGGTTTTCATAGCTGTCTGGGAGTTCTTCCCTTCCCTTGACTAAGATCAGGTTTTCATAGCTGTCTGGGGGTCCTTTGCTTCCCTTCGCTGTGGACAGGTTGTAATAGCTGTCTGAGGGTCCTTCCCTTCCCTTGGCTGGTGTCATGTTGTCATAGCTGTCTGGGGGTCCTTCCCTTCCCTTGGCTGGGGTCATGTTGTCATAACTGTCTGGGGGTCTTTCCCTGCCCTTGGCTGGGATCACGGTTTCATAGCTGTCTGGAAGTTCTTGCCTTCCCTTGACTAAGGTCAGGTTTTCATAGCTGTCTGGGAGTTCTTCCCTTCCCTTGACTAAGGTCAGGTTTTCATAGCTGTCTGGGAGTTCTTCCCTTCCCTTGACTAAGATCAGATTTTCATAGCTGTCTGGGGGTCCTTTGCTTCCCTTCGCTGGGGTCAGGTTGTAATAGCTGTCTGAGGGTCCTTCCATTCCCTTGGCTGTGGTCAGTTTTCATGGCTGCCTGGGGGTCCTTCCCTTGGCTGGGGTCAGGTTTCATAGCTGTCATGGGGTCCTTCTCTTCTTTTGGCTGGGGTCAGGTTTTCATAGCTATCTGGGAGATCTTCCCTTGGTTTCTTAACCTAATGACACTTTGTCATATTGTGGCACAAAAGGTGTCACTCGGTCTAGAAATACAAAGTGTCCAGCATTAGGTTCTGTAGACCAGGCTTTCTTGACATTTTTATCACAGAAGAACACCTAAAATAAGTTTCTTATTCTGGGAAACCCTTACTAAAATCAATTTACTGGGTTGCAATGGGGAAAATGACCCTCACTTTTATTGCCAGTAGGAAAAATATACCTTACAGTGGTGGTCAATGGGAATGAATGTCCTCCTTTTAGTGATTGTCAGATAGCTAGGAAAAATCATTGGTGTTCTACTGCTGGTTTTTCCAAGTAGCGCCAAAGGAACCGTAGGGTTTCATGGAACCATGGTTGAGAATAGCTGCTGCAGACCAACAACCCTAACCCCAGTGCAAGGGCCTGCTTTATGTTTGGACAGATTAAGTAGGTCTTCAGTTTGGTAAATTTATAGTTGATTGTACAAAGATTGTAATATGTATGGTGACCCTAAAAGAAGGTGGTGCCTAAAGCTTGGGAACTCTTGGATTGCCTTTTTACAGTCTCATATTCAGGGCCATGATACCAAGGATCCTAAAGTTTCAGGTAGCATGTAGGCAGGTGCAGTCTACTTTCTCCACTCCAGGTGGGGCTCAACCGCAGAAGCACTGTAGGGGGAGAGGAAGTCAAGAGGAACATGGTTCCTCTATGGTTCCCAGGGTCACTGGGGAAGCTGTCTAATTGGATGCTGCTGCCCCATGTGACTCTAACAGCCCTCTTGGATCAGGCAGAGCCTATTTAAGGCAACACATTGCTGATATTGCCTTGAGTGCACCCAGTTGGGTGCCTTCCCGCTGGGCACTTCTCCACAAGCAAGGCAACCATGTGTGCAAAATGTGACAAGCTGTGTCCCATTATTTAAATGTACAATTTTAACATGGACTGGATTGTCCCTTTAAATGTATCCCAATCATACATATGCGCAAAAAAAAAATATTTCTATTAGGCTGTGCGTGAGCCGATACCACTTTGTGAACCATGTAAAGCATTTTCTTGCGCAGCTGTCTCTTCTGGAAGACGTGTCATTCTTCACGTGTTTGAACATTTTCGTTTTACAATAAAACATCGGGTTTGCTGTCGGTGATGCAGGCGGAGGCTTTATGCACCACCCGAATACACGCCGGCTGTATGCGCTGTAATGTCTTCAGCTCGCTGAATTGCTAATAAACCACAAGATGACTTTAGTGCAGAAGAGAACGATGTGCAGGCAAGTGACTATGGAGATCGTCAATCTTCATATCTCCCTGCCTGCGTTCCCATCTGCAAATGAGTGAACGCGCAGAAAAGAGCATCGAGGGGGGAGGGGAATAAATGCATTGAATGGAACGTGATGGCGGAAGATGTCTGGAGAGACTTAGACAGAAGCTCTGTTAAAATCCACATATGGCTGTTGTTTTAACTGCCAAAATATTTGTGAAGGCTCACGTATGTGGGCGTTCTTGTCAAAGGCAGCGCTGCGTTCGATTGTAAAATGCAGTGCTTGACAAGCGAAGGCTCAGTATGGCCTGCTCTGGCTGCAATTCAAACCCAATACATTGGAACATGCTGTATCTGAGGAAATGCAATGCAAGCAAGGTAAAACACAGCCTTTGCTGACCTGAGTTTGACATGCATTTCAAATGCAGAACAAAAAGGCCTATCTATATAAGCCATAGTGCTGTTCAGCCAGTCTTATGATTCACACGCTCCTGCCAAGGTGTATAACCAGAGTTTGGAGCCCATATTCTAAGCCTGTAGCTCTACAACACTTTGGGTTGCCTCCCCTCTTTGGACTTTCACTATCACTCCATTAGTAAGGTCATCCCATTGCTTCCCCCAATAAACGATTGGACTGAGAAACAGGGTACATTTGTTCCTTCCCAGGCCAGTAAAAATGTTGGTAGCCTTAAATGAAGATATTCCCCCATTCAGACCTCAGTCATAGCAGGTCCCAGGAACTGAAAAGGCATTAATTGCAGGGTTTGGTACCACAAGTCAATTATTCCCAACATATTTAGAGGTGGGGGTCTGGGTGGAACCAATGCATACAGTAGGAATAATGGGCAGCCCCTGCATAGTTTGAAAAAGGGTCAGCCCATAATGTGTGCATGAGTTGTGTGTGCCCACCCAGAAAATAGGTAACAAGGAGGACGGAGCTTGGGAGGGATTGGACATTTGCCCCTCCAGGATAGTACAAATATTGGTAGTCCTGAGTAAAGATAATCCCACATTCAGACTTTAAACAAATTCATAGATGCCAACTGTCCCAGCTTTGCCAGGACAGTCCCGCAACTTGGCCCTCTGTCCTGCTGATGCTGTTCTTGGCCTTATGCTAAGGTCACAGTATCAGCCTTGTTTGAGTTACTGCCCATGTGCAGTAACTAAAAAAGGCATTAATTGTGGGGATCAAGGCTGTAATGGGTTGTTCCCCACATATTTAGAGACAGGGTATGGTCGAGACCAACCAGAAGAGTGGGAATGATGGGCAGTTCCTACATATTTAAATTTAAAGTCGGGGTGGGACCAAATGGTAAAGTGTGAATGTTGGGCGATCCCCACATATTTAGAGACCGAGTCTTGGCAGGCTGCAGTGGGTTGTTCCCCACAAAGTTTAGTAGCTGGGTATAGGTGGGATCAATCCGTAAAGTAGGAATGATGGGCAGTCCCTGCATATTTAGAGGCAGCGTTTGGGCAGGACCAACCAGTAACATGGGCATGATTTGGGTGCGCTTACCCAGAAAATGGGCACACCATGGTTTGTGTACCCAGGAAGACTGTGCTGAGGAGGAGGAGGGCAGTTGCATTACATTGCATTACAAATATTGGCACCCCTGAGTAGAGATAATCCCCCATTCAGACCTCAAATAAAGTGGGTCCCAAATTCAATGATGACAACTGTCCCAGTTTTGCCAGGACAGTCCAGCATCGTGACCCTCCAATGAGGTATGTCCCAGGCCATGACATCATCAACCTTATTTGTACATGCACAGTAATTGAATAATGCATTGATAATGGGAATCCAGGCCAAAATGGATTGTTCCTCACATATTTAGAGACAGGGTATGGGCGAGGCCAACCAGCATGATGTTCCTACACATTTAAATGCAAGGCCTGAGTGGGACCAAATGGTAAAGTGGGAATGATGGGCAGTTCCTACACATTTAAATGCAAGGCCTGGGTGGGACCAAATTGTAAAGTGGGAATGATGGGCACTTGGGCAGTCCCCACATATTTGGAGACAGAGTCTGGGCAGGACCAACCCATAAAGTTAGCAGACTGAATATAGACCGTGGTCAGGGTTAATGGTACCTTAGGATCTGGAACCACAATGTTGGTAAGTAGGCCAATTCAGTGACAGCTGTTGGGTGTTCTATGCCCATCTGCTCCCAGGTCAGAGCTAGAGTCTTTTTGCATTGGCTTCCTTTGCAGCTCTGAGAGGTGATGAATGCCAAGAGCTGCAAAGCAAGTCAATGTTTGCAGAATGCAAAATTGCAAAACGTGTGGGGCTCATTTACTAAAGAAAGATGAACGATATGTATTATTTACAAAGATGGTTTAGGATTTTGCTTAGTATTTTATTTAGGAGAAGCCACATCGTTTAAGAGCAGAAGCTCATTAACTACTTCCTTGTTTACAATTCATCCCTTAAAGTGGACCTTGCAGTAAAAACAAAGTGGCCTAATATACACCGATCAGCCACCTAATATTGAGTAGGTTCCCCTTTTGCCATCAAAACAGCCCAAAACAGCCCTGACCCGTCTTAGCATGGACTTCACTAGACCTCTAAAGGTATGCTGTGGTGTCTGGCACCAAGCCATCAGTAGCAGATACTTTAAGTCCTGTAAGTTGAACGGGGGGGGGGCCTCCATGCACTTGTTTATCCAGCACATCCCAAACATGCTCAATTAGACTGAGATATGGAGAATTTGGAGGCCAAGTCAACAACTCAAACTCATTGATGTGTTCTTCAAACCATTCTTGAACCATTTTTGCACTGTGGCAGGTAGCATTATCTTGCTAAATGAGGCCACTGCTATCAGGGAATCCATGATGGGGTGTACTTGGTCACCAACAAGGTGTTTAGTTAGGTGGTACGTTTAAAGTAACATCCACATGAATGGCAGAAGCCAAGGTTTCCCAGCAAAACATTGCCCAAAGCATCACACCTGTGCTGGCTTGCCTTCTTCCCATAGTGCATACTGGTGCCATCTTTTCCCCAGCAAGCCAACCACATGATGTAAAAGAACACATGATTCATCAGACCTGGCCACCTTCTTTCATTGCTCTGTGGTCCAGTTCTGATGCTCATTGTAGGTGATTTTGTCTGTGGACAGGGGTCAGCATGGTCACCCTGACCAGTCTGCGGCTACACAGCCCCATACAGAACAAACTGTGATGACCATTTATTCTTCTTTCAACACATCAACTTCATCTGATGACAGGTTCACTTTAACTATACTCCTTCATACCGTTTTACAACAGCTGGGTAGCTCATCTCTGCCATCCTCCAGTTGTTGTTTTTTTCCTCTCGAAGATTCATGTGTTTTCCCCCTTCCTCCAGCCGCAGAATGAAATAAACTCTAGTGGGCATAGATGTATCATTTCACAGACAGAGCCGTTATTAGATTCCAGAGGTGACCAGGCCAGCGTGCAGCATCTAATCACTATCTGTCGCAGAAGACTTATCTTTGTTCAGTTCTTTTTTTTCTCTTTTTTGCCCGAAAGCCAAAACAGCAACAAACTGAAATGATAGTACACAAACAGAAGGCGAGGCTCCAGCTTGCAGCAGAAGAGAGCACACGTTGGGTAGAAAATGGGGCCAACCAGTCCATTTATTATCTTTTTTTTTTTTAAAGCAGCATCCAACAGTAATACTATGTACAGCACTGGTTCTCAACTCCGGTCCTCGGGACCCACTAACAGGCCAGAAGTATTACCTTGGGAAGATGCAGACTAGAATACTGCAATCACTAAGCAGCAAATTATATCACCTGTGATGTTTTTCAGTTATCTTGCAAACCTGGCCTGTTAGTGGGTCCCGAGGACCGGAGTTGAGAACCACTGATGTACAGTGATTACATTGCTCACAGAATACAGTGGTTAAACAGTCTACATCAGAGTTTTTCAACCTGGGCTCTATGGAACCCTAAGGTTCCTCCAGAGGTTGCTAGGGCTTTTTTGGAGTGCAGTGGTTTGGATCCCTTCTGCACCCAAAAGCGGGTAATGAGTTTTGCTGTGATTTTAGTGCAGTATGGCAATGCAGACAAAATCTGGCCAATTCTGCCCACAATTAAAAAATGTTCACATGTAAACAGGGCCTAGACGAAGATGTACTTTTTTGAGCAACAGGCATTTTGCTACAGGTGACAAACACTCAGATGTGAATGGGGCCATTGAAATAAATGGTATTTTGCTTGTTGAGCATCTTGGAGCTTCAAGCTCAGTTGTGAATGGGGCCTAAGATATGTTATTTTGATCAGGGTGTCCATCCATCCTCACTACAGCGTCTTCTCTGGATAAGCTCCTATTTGACTCTATATTTATAAGTAAGGTCAAGCTGCACCCATGTATTAATATCCTGTGGTTTCCCTTAAGACATCTTCCACATAGGAACATCCATTAATTTACCCTCTCCATACTCATTGCATTGCCCGAAAGCCAAAACAGTAGCACTCTAAAATGATAGTATACAAACAGAAGATGAGGCTCAAGCCTGCAGCAGAGGAGAGCGAGCGCCAGATCTAAGATAGGGCCATCAAGTCCTTTTTTCCCCTACAGGAATCACATCTTTTATAAATACAGTATATCTAGAAGCCAACACCATGGCGTTGGGAAAGCATATTTGTCAGGTCAAGCACCTTTTGCTATCCTCCCTTATTTCCTGCTGGTTTGTGTTTCATTACTGTACGGAGGGAACATAACCCACATTTTTATATAACACATAATTGCTATAGAAGCCACTTTACTGCTGGTAAATCCTACCTTTCCGTTTTATTCTGCGGCCAGCTAAGATTTCTAGAACTGCAAGAAAAACAAAAATGTTAAAATGTATCTTACGTTGCTCTAGTACTTTGGTGTACATTGGAATTAATTGGTCTGTACTGGTTTTAGTATCTGCCCACCATCCCCGAAAAAGTGGCCAAGAAGCCACAAAGCCCCTTGAAGCTGTTGTTTAACCACTTCAGTCCCGGGCACTTGTACCCCCTTCCTGCCCAGGCCAATTTTCGACTTTCAGTGCTGTCGCATTTTGAATGACAATTGCGCGGTCATGCAACACTGTACCCATATGGAATTTTTATATATTTTTTTGCGACCGATAGAGCTTTCTTTTGGTGGTATTTAATCACCACTGGGGTTTTTTATTTTTTGCTAAACAAACAAAAAAATACCAAAAATGTTGAATAAAAAAGTTTTTTCATAGTTTCTGCTATAAGATTTTGTAAATAAGTGATTTTTCTCTTTCAGTAATGTGCGCTGATGAGGCTGCACTGATGGGCACTGATGAGGTGGTACTGATGGGTACTGATAGGCTGCACTGATGGGCACTGATGAGGTGGCACTGAGAAGGTGGCACTGATGAGAAGGCATTGATGAGGCTGCACAGATATGCAGCACTGACACTGATAGGTGGCACTGATGGGCACTAATAGGCGACGCTGATGGCACTGATGGGCACTGATAGGCGGCAAGGATAGGCGGCACTGATAGGAATCACTGATAGGCACTGACAGGCATCACTGATAGGCACTGACAGGCAGCACTAATGGTCACTGGCAGGCAGCACTGATGGGCACTGATAGGCAGCATTGGTGGGCACTGATTATCAGTGCAGCCCCACCAGTGCACCCAATCAGGACACTGATGATCAGTGCCCTTAAGTATTAGTGTATATGTCCCCTGGGTGGTTTGCCGGTTATCGGCTCTCCTCTCCTCACACGCTGTCAGCGTGAAGAGAGGGTTGCCGATAACCGACAAATCCTGTTTACACTGTGATCAGCTGTGATTGGACACAGCTGGTCACCTGGTAAAGAGCCGCTGTGATTGACTCTTTACCCTGATCTGTGATCAGCTGTGTCTGAAGGACACAGCGATCACAGATCACTTCCGATGCGTGCCGCAGGGGGTGTGTGAGAAGCGCGATCCCAGGAGAACCTCATAGGATGCTCTCCCAGCAATGTGCAACTGTGCTGTAGCTGTCATTCAGCTATAGCACAGTCATGAAGGGATTAATATTCAACTAAATGGATTTTAGTTCCTGATGAACACCATTTGCTCATTGGATGGTTGATTGAAAAATTGAAAGAGCTGGGTGGAAAATTGTCAGATAAACAGTGTCTGCATCCATCGTGATAGACTAAGTTGTGAGGTATGGTAAGGTTCCTTACGACTAAGCCTGTCATGGTGAAACGCGCCAAGGAGGAGCCATCCCTGGGTGGTGACATTATGTGCGCTGTTGTACTGCTTGTGTTTGCTTGTGACTCAATAAAGACAACTGGAGGAGTTGGCATCATTGGACTGGGGCTCATGTTATATTGCAAGCTTTGGTAAGCTCTTTGGTGGCAACCACAGTCCGTGGTAGAGGAAAGGCTCCGGTCTGGAACAGTGCTGTTCAGCTTGGATGGTTAAACAGCAACTGCATCCAATCAGAGACAAGCACTATTTGGGTATTTTGCCTGACATAAAACATTTTAGTTGTGAAAGCTCAAATATTACAGAACATGTTTATAAATAAATAAATCACCATGGTGGTGTAGCAGTAGACCACTTGCCAAAACCTCTGTGGTCCGGATGTCACATCTCATGCTGCTGCGCCCTTGTGTGACGCCCTCCCGTGTCTCTGCATAAAGGCGGTGGTTACAGTCTGCGGACTTGAAAGTATTGATTGTAGTAACGGTGCAATGCTAGTTGTTACAATAAACAAGCGGTATCTGTCAGTGCAAACAGAAAGCATAAGATTGAAAGTTTCCATGAACGAACACTGATGAAGGTGCTAAGACCTGTGAAACGCGTTGGCTACTTGTCACTGTCACTGGCTGCAGGGACGCTTTTCTACCCAAGTTCACCAATGTAAATTGTTATTGTTATGTTACCCTTTTTGTTAGATCTTTGAAGAACTGTTTTCTTGTATTTGCCATAAAGACTATTCCTGGTTTGTTTTATTTCAAACTATACATGTTCATTGAAAGAGCTGGTCACATTGGCCTCTGTTCCATGTACTCCTATGTAGGTGCCGGACTGTCTGGGTGGCTATCTGTTGATTAGCTTACTGTTAATTAGAGCACTGTTAGCTGTTGGATGTTCCTTAGATGTATTAATGATATTACTGTTTACAGTAGGCATTGTTTAGGATAATGTGATCAAGCTCTTACCTGATCTTGTGTGGTATATAATCTGTGTGCATTTACATTAAAGTCAGTTCCTGTTTGCACCTAAGCTAATGTTGTCTAGATCTTGGGTGCAATATTTAGTCAGGTCCATAAATATTGGGACATCGACACAATTCGAATGTGCTCTATACATCACCACAATGAATTTGAAATGAAATGAACAAGGTGTGCTTTAACTGCAGACTTTCAGCTTTAATTTGAGGGTATTTACATCCAATTCAGGTGAAAGGTGTAGGAATTACAACAGTTTGTATATGTGCCTCCCACTTTTTAAGGGATCAAAAGTAATGGGACAGATTAACAATCATAAATCAAACTTTCACTTTTTAATACTTGGTTGCAAATCCTTTGCAGTCAATTACACTCTGAAGTCTGGAACGCATAGACATCACCAGACGCTGGGTTTCATCCCTGGCGATGCTCTGCCAGGCCTCTACTGCAACTGTCTTCAGTTTCTGCTTGTTCTTGGGGCATTTCCCTTCAGTTTTGTCTTCAGCAAGTGAAATGCATGCTCAATCGGATTTAGGTCATGTGATTGACTTCTTTCCCTTAAAAAACTCTTTGGTTACTTTCGCAGTATGCTTCGGGTCATTGTCCATCTGCACTGTGAAGCGCCGTCCAATGAGTTCTGAAGCATTTGGCTGAATATGAGCAGATAATGTTGCCCGAAACACTTCAGAATTCATCCTGCTGCTTTTGTCAGCAGTCACATCATCAATAAATACAAGAGAACCAGTTCCATTGGCAGCCATACATGCCCATGCCATGACACTACCACCAACATGCTTCACAGTCTGCAGTTACAGCACATCTTGTTTGTTTCATTTCAAATCCATTGTGGTGGTGTATAGAGCCAAAAACATTACAATTGTGTTGATGTCCCAATATTTATGGACCTGACTGTAGCTATAATACATGGTTCCTGGTTATAGAGTGGAGGAAGCTGTATCTTGAGTCACCCAGGCTGGGTGCCAGGCAGTCTGTCACACTACTTTTTTGGATTGTATCACTTACTTTTAATGGAATAAAGTTGTATCTTGACCTCTTAGCAGTGGTGTGGCGCTTCAATTTCAAATCTCGTTACATTACACTACAAGCCAATGAGACTATGAAGATCCTCTAGGGCAGCGTTCTCCTAACTTTCCAAAGAAAGGACCAATTTACTGTCCTTCAGGCTTTTAGGGGGCCAGTCTGTGCCCAGTGGGAGTAAACAATACCCGATCTTTGGTATTGGGGGGAGAAATAACTGGTGTCAGTGGCAGGAATCATGCCTCAAGGGCTGGATAAAGGCAAGCAAAGGGCCCCATTCGGCCCTAGGGCCGCAGTTTGGAGACCACTGCTCTAGGGTGTAGAAGCTGCTTGCCCAGGTACCAGATCATTTACACCAACATCAATACCTTAAGTTAGCAACACCAGTAAGATAACCCTATAGGTCCAGCGCTATTTTTCCACTTTCCTCAACAGTGCAAACAGCAAGACATGACCCATTAGAAGGGAGGCCACTGCCTGCTAGTCCTTCACAAGTGATCTGGAGCAGTCATGTGAAGCAGTGCTGACTTCTTGGCCCACCGGCTGTGTAAGGGTGCTGCATCCAGGAAACCTCCCCCCTCCCTCTGCCTGGTCTCAGCCCTGAAAGTGGCTATTAGTGGGGTTCCTGGAAACTCTGCTAGCTCCCCTACTCTGCTTAACATTGATGCTCAAGCCAAAATCATCCTGTCTGAAATTCTTCAGGCTGTTAAAGGAAATAAACAAGAGTCAAGTGACCAGTGACGCAACGCGTCCAGCGGAGCCACTGACCTCACTTCCAGTTGACATGAAATCTAGAAGTGTGGTAAGGTTTACTCCATTTTACTTATGGGACATACTGTTGGTTGCATTTTAAATGTATGCAAGTGCATTTTATTGGAATAAATGTTATATTTAGTTACCATATGCTGTGCTATGAGAGCTTTCCCCTTCTTTTGAATGTTAAACTAAAGAGGAGACAGTGCAGCCTGAGCCCTTAAGGGGACAGTACGGATGAAGTAGCTGATAACGGCTGGAGGAGTTGAAAGGATTATACAATAAGGCGCAAGTGACCTATTTTATAGGTCTGTTATTAGGGTCAGCGGGCATTGCACTTATTGGGTGAAATAGCGTGTTTTGAGCACTGAAACATTGTCGTTTAAACAACTTGGAAAGTTACGTTTATTGTCTCCATGGAAAGAACACTATTGAGTTTGGACGCTGAATGTGATACTTCATGAATATTGGGTGGAAAGTGATCTTTGGCACTATATTATATAGAGTCAATTTTTACATCGGATTGGGACTTTATGAAAAGGGATAATTGCCTTATATGTGATTCTGTTTTTGTTTTATGATCTCGCAGGATACATTTTAATATCCATATATTGATTTATAAGGAGGTATTTTCATTTGGTGTTAAGGAAAAATTCATTTTAAAAAGGGACAGCGCACCACCATTTTTCTAAAAGTATACACTATTAAAGGACATTTTCCTCATAAGACATGATGTCCAGAAAACCGGAGAAGACCTTCCCTGAAATCAGGGTGGGAGACTTAGAGGATAATGCCATAACCCTGAAAAAATATTTATCTCTGTTAAGGGCCAAGACCAACAGGCATGATATGAAACTGGAAGACTTGGAAAGCAGACTCAAAGGAAATAACCTCTGATTTATTGGTGTCACTGAAGAGGTGGACGGTGCAAATCCAACCAAAATTCATTGAAAATTGGTTGGTAGTGACCATCTCCTAGCACAGTTTGTAGTAGAGTGGGCTCACAGATTGCCTTGCCATCCACTCTCACCAGGCAACCCATCTAGACCAGTGTTGCCAACCGTCCGTAAATTTACGGACAGCCAGTAAAAACAGGGCAGTTTTTTTGGGTGTCCGTAAAAGTCTGTAGCAGCCGAGAAAGTGCCAGTAAAAACGGTGGCCATTGGCTCTGGTCACAGCTGCGCATGTGCAATTATGGAAATCCCCAAACGGCAAGCGAGAAGATCTGATCCTGACCCTGTGACGAGTTGGACGACCACTCCTCCTGCTGCCAGCTAGTGCCTGTGCCCAGCCCATCTGCCCTCAAATGATGTTACTGCATTTTCCCACCACACCACTGCCAGGCAGCACCTGACCGGAGCAGATGCTCCGGATGGATGGGTCCTCCTGATTCCTGCTGCCTCCCTGCTCTGGCTGACCCTGCAGCCCACCTGGTGACAGTGGTGAGTGCAGTGTGCACTCTATGAGTGCAGTGTGCACTGGATAAGTGGCAGGAGGTAATGGAAGGATGGTGTAATGGAAACAGGAGGTGATGGGGATGGTGTGCTGGAGATGGAGGGATGGTGACAGGAAGTGATGGGGGGATAGTGTGATGGAGACAAGAGGTGATGGAGGGATGGAGACGGGGGGATGGTGTGATGGAGATGAGGGTGATGGAGGGATGGAGACTGGAGGGATAAAAACAGGAGGTGATGGAGACAGGAAGTCTTTAGAAGTGGGGACATAAATTCTGGTGATCCTAGTGGCTACCAGGGATTTCACCTCACTTTCTGTGGTGGTTATGGAACAGAAATTAAGGGGAGATCTCTACATTTTGACATAAGTGACAAAACTGATGGACTAAATAATCTGCCCTTATTATATTGAAAATAAGAGAAATATGTTTTTTTTACCTTGCTATCTACCTTAAATCACATTGCTATCTGCAGTGTTCTTGCTTGTAGACTAAATACTGAAATTTGCACTGAAAACTGTAATTTTGTAACTTTTGTAAAATGCCAGTAAAAACTTGGCTGTGCCAGTAAATTTTGGGTGTTGTGCCAGTAAATTTCAATCTGGTAGGTTGGCAGCACTGATCTAGACCCTCTCATCAAGCAACATTTTTTTGCCAGAGTTCCATGGGTCCCCAGGGTTCCTCCAAAGGTTGCCACATGTTCTTAAAGCTGTGGTTGTTGACTATCCATCTGATGGGGCCTGTATAGTTCAGTTTCCGGCCCAACTTGGCAGTGCAAGCAGCATGACACCTATGATCTTTTTAGCTAACCCCCCATGAATTGGTTTTAGCATTAGCAAAGGTTCCCTTAGACCTGAAAATTAGAGTTACAAGGTAGAGGAAGACTGTACTAAACTATAGAGTCTGGGATACCATACTATGATCCTACGAGACTAACATCTCAGTCTTGCACGGTTTCTCCCCCGAGGTTCAGGAACATCTCCATGCAAGGTTCACTTTAATTTACAGTGCCGGAGAAGAGAGAACAAGGGGGAGCTTGAATCAAAGGCTTTTACTGTGATATATACTTATAATTACAAAGCACAGAACAGAGGACATAAAACCATATTTTAATTTATCACGATCCTAAACTTCAATTAAAAGTTATGCAGAAATTCTCACTATTAAATGATACAGAAGGCTATGTAGACATAAATTGTGCTTCACTAGTGTTCCTTGAATCCAACATTGAGAACCAAAGTAGAATGGGATTTTACTGGGCTTGTGCAGATGAGTCAGCCTCAAGTTTACAGCCTATAGACATCAGAGTAGCTAGGTGTAAACATGAACTGAATAACATTTTTTTTGCTGATCTCCTGTAGCCTGATTGCATCCATTTCCTGACTCTATGCACTCCAGCATAGTATTTCTCAGGGCAAGTTTCTTGATGGTGACAATGTCTGGTGGACCAGGTCTGTGCAATGCAAGTTGGTATGGCCACTTGCATTCTCCAATGTGTCAGAGTGACAATCCCCCATCCATGCATCTGGCCCCCTGATTTACATGCAGGGCGCCGGACGCATGGATTCCAATTGGGGGGGGGGGTTTGAAGCATGTGATTAGAGCCAGAGGGTCTATTAGGCTGGTGAGCTGCTGGGCCCGAAGCCCACCCAGTTGTATGACAATAGCGAATATTGTAACTATTGTGCTATTGTAAAACTGATTCTCCTCCCTGTCAATCAGGAAGAGGGTCATGAGACCCGTCACCCGAATGGCTGAAAGGAGTTCGGATCAGATTGGCTGCCAAAAGGAGGAGGGAGGAGACACTGGGGAACTGAGACAGTAGCTGTCCGCAAACTGGAGAGAAGCAACTGCTGCCCACGGGATGGGGTAAGTGCAGGGTCCCATCTGACTGACCGACCAAGGGTGGGGTCAGGTGCCGCCCATGACCCGATTGTCCGATCGGGGGTGTGGGGGAGTGTGGGAAGTTTGCCACCCCTCCCAAAAAAAGTAAAAACCAACAACTGGCACTGGTGACAACACGGGAGCACAGTTTGAAAAAAGTGGCAGAGCGTTGTCACCTTATGGATGTCTACTACGACATACGTGGCAATACCTCACATGTGTGGTGCAGTCACTGTTTTTATACTGTATCAACTGTCTACCTTTATTCCTTCCCTGTGCTGAATGCCTCGAATCATGTGTTTCCCCTTTATTATATCGTCCCAGTGTAGCCTCGCATAAAATGAGGTCAGAGGATTTGGAAAGACGCCGCATATTCCCTGCATGGGCTTGTCTGCTCGCCTTGCGGATCAAATGCGAACGCGGAAAAAAAACAAAAACCTCTGTACACGAGCAGCTACTTTCACTCTGTGTCGCTGAATAGTGCTCAGGATCTTAATTAACTCCCATAACCTCATCTATTGGCTGTATTATTGTCCACCACTGTTCCGGGGATTTGGCAAAATCACTCAGACTCAGAACCGGAGTCTTACGCTGAGCCGCCAATGAATGAAAGAGATGGAGATCTAACTGAGAACAAGAAAAGCTTTATCTGTCCCCAGACACAACGCTTCACTGCCAGAGACCCCCAGAGATTTTATGCAAAAGGCTTTGGGCTCAGGAGATGACATGAACTGTACTAATATTAAGGAAATGACTGGATTTAGGAACCGGATCTATCTCGTGAGCCGATTACATGCAATATTATACCTACCTTATCCATGTCTTTTTATTTAATGCTTCTTAAGCTTAATACTTCAAGGGAAAGCTGGCTAAAAAAAAAAGCATTTTCAATTGGTCACTGCCTACCTGGAATATCATTTTCATTTTGTACAGCTAGTCATTGTCGGTGATGGCATTGGCTGCTGTGCTGTGGGCATAAGAAATGGGTGTAGCCAAGGTTAGGGTGTATTCCAACCAACAATACCTATGTAACCCACACCAGCCAACTATATCAGAACTCAAGTTCACTTCATTTCATTCCAGTGCTACAAGCCCTCTTGCTGGTACTGCCGTCTATCTCCACATATGAAGAAGTGGAGAAGGTCATCACTTCGAGTCACTCTAATAGCACCCAGCATAGTAGTAGTCAGCATCTTGTTCTGAATGGAGGAGGAGGAGAGCATATACTGTACAATGTTCCTCTTCCTCCAGGTCTCTCTCTCTCTTTTCAACAGCATACTCACAACCATGTTTGCTGTTTCTCCATATATGAAGAAGTGCAGAAGAACCTCACTCTGAGTCACTCTAACAGCAGCTAGCAAAATAGTAGGCAGCAGGGCCGTAGATAATTTTTTGTCCTGGGGTAGTTCATCAGCAGGTACCAAGTGGTGACGCGGGGGGGGGGGGGGGAGAACCAAGCAGCGATGTGTGGGTCGATGAAGCGTGGCTCCATCGACCCACACAGCACAGGAGCGAGCATGCACTGTGTGCCCCGTAGCAAGCAGGGTTGTCGTTAAGATTTCACTGACACCCACTGTAGATTGCAAGGGCAGTGTAATTTGAATGTGGTGCAGGATCAGGGTCACCTTTCATATTGATTGGACCCTGGGCAAACATTTTCTTCGCCCCCCCCATTCACATCATGACTGCTCACTGATTGGTTGCTGATTGGTTGCTGGAGGTTAAAGCACATCATTACCACTCACTGATTGGTTGCTGGAGGTTACATCACATCATCTCACTGCCTGCACACCATGGACTGGGGAGGTGGGAGACTCACCAATAGACAGAAAACTCCTAGAACTTGTTATTAGCAATGAGCAGAACACAAACACCTATGAAAGTAGGGACTGCAGTGTGTGTGAAAGAGGCCTTCGTGGTGAAAGGTCTACTTTAAACCAGAACAGCTTGTTCTGACTCTCATATACTCCATTTGTTGTGTGGATGTATAGCTTGGTTTGAGACTGCATCCCAGTGATGGCCAACCAATAAGGTTTTCAGTGCCTCAACTGCAGCCCCTGAAACACCAAAGGGTTGTGCATATCATTTACTGCCAGACATACTACGTGAGATGGACAGAGACTGCAGGCGTACAAGAGATGGTCAGAAACTGCAGGCGTACTACAGGAGATGGTCAGAGACTGCAGACGTACTACAGGAGATGGTCAGAGATAGCAGACATAGTACAGGAGATGGTCAGAGACTGCAGACTTAGTACAGGAGAGGGTTTAGAGACTGCAGGCATAGTACAGGAGATGGTCAGAGACTGCAGACATAGTACAGGAGAGGGTCAGAGACTGCAGAGATAGTACAGGAGATGGTCAGAGACTGCAGACATAGTACAGGAGATAGTCAGAGACCGCAGACATAGTACAGGAGAGGGTCAAAGACTGTAGGTGTACGACAGGAGATGGTCAGAGATTGCACGCATACAAGAGAAAGTCAGGGACTGCAAATGTACAAGAGAATGTCAGAGACTGCAGACATACTACAAGAGATGGTCAGAAACTGCAGACATACTACAGGAGATGGTCAGAGATTACAGACATAGTACAGGAGATGGTCAGAGACTGCAGACATAGTACAAGAGAGGGTCAGAGACTGTAGGTGTGCTACAGGAGATGGTCAGAGACTGCAGACTACTACAGGAGATGGTCAGAGACTGCAGGCGTACAAGAGAGGATCAGAGACTGCAGGCATACTACAACAGATGGTCAGAGACTGCAGACATACTGGAGGAGATGGTCAGAGACTGCAGTTGTACTACAGGAGATGGTCAGAGACCATCCATGTACTGTCTTATCTCCTATCCCTGTACATTGTCTGCTGAACACTCACAATGGTCCTTCCTGATCACCATAACAGGTGCTGTCAGTGTCCCCCCACACCACACATGTCATTTACTTACTGTGTGACAGGTTCCAGACTTTCAGCATGGACTGTACCTCTCCTCCCCACTGATCACAGGTCTGGTTGTTAGAGGGTGGAGTGATTGGCTGTTAGGGGGATGTGGAGGTCACGTGATGGCAGGTCAGGCAGTAGTTGTTTGGGGATTGGAAGAGATGACGGAGCACCAAGCCGGGAACCAAGCCGCACAGCTGTAGTCCAACTCCACCCCAGTAGTATTTACATCTTATTTATGGGCAGCGCAGGTGCAAGGGGTAGCTGCTTTGTGCCCCACAACAATGACTGGGGCTAGGCCCAGGGCAGCTGCTTCTTTTGCCCCACGTTAAAGACAGCCTTGTGAGGGAGATGCATTGCAGGTCTTCTGCACCACATCCTAGTGTGAACCAGGGCTTATTATTGCCTTTTCAACACAATTAAAAAAGGGCCAGGGCACTAAGGGCAGCAAATAGTCCAGCCTGGCTCTAACAGCAATGTTATTGTGCCTGTCAAACCTTCAGCCCTTTGGCTCTGCAGTCAGCACCACAACATAGCTGACAGAGCCAGGCAGGACTGTCAGTACCAACCAAGCAGTGGAAAATAGTAACCCACGAATCCAGTGATTAGTGAATAATTTTTCCAGTTCCCACAGACTCATTTACCTCAATGGCAGCACAGCAGTGGTGATAAGTGGTCTGTGATGACCGTCTCTCAGGCAGCAAGCTAGCCGAAAAGGCAAGTGGGAGGCTCAGCTCCTTAGCAGCAGTACTGCCTCCTTGCATGTTCTCTGCTCCATTTTCCTCCGAAGTCCAAGGCGGGAAGTACAAAGTGTAGAGCCGCCCGCTCCACTGTGTCTATGATCTGTCCTCCGGGAACCCAGAACAGCCTGGTCATAACAGCGTAACGTAAGTGACTGTGACAGTGTGCCTTACACCCGACCTGCTGCATCCACTTCGCCCGCAATACTGACTGCTGTGCTCTGCTGTTTGTTGTTGCCGTGCTGGCGCCATGAGAGACGACAGGGCAGAGACACTTTTTATTTTTGGCAGGATGCCCCCCTTATCTACAGCCCTGGTAGGCAGCATCTTGTTCTGAATGGATAAGGGGAGCATAACCCATGTTCCTGTTCCTCCAGGGCTCCCTTTTCTAAGCAGCATCCTCACAGCTAATAATTGTTGCTTTCTGCTTTGCCTTATTTTGAAGCAATTAAGGACATCACTCAGAGTCTCTACAATAGCAACCAGAAAAGTGGTGAGCATTATTCTGTTCTGGATGGAGGCAAAAGTGAGCATAACCCATGCTGTTCTCTTCCAGGTCTTTCTTTCTCCAACAGCATTTTTCCAACCACTCAGTGCTTCCATCTTTGCCCTACCGCCACATGTAAAGAGATGGAGTACTCTAAGTCACTGCAATAGCAGCCAGCAAAGTAGTAAGTAGCATCTTGTTCTGAATGGAGAAGGGAGGCATAACCCATGTTCTTCTTCTGGATCTCTCTTACTCCAACAGCATTCTTCCAACCACTTGGTACTTCCATCTTTACCCTATCTTGAAGAACTTAAGAAGGATATCACTCTGAGTGACTACAATAGCAGCGAGCAAAGTAGTAAGCATCACCCCATTCTGAATGGAGGAGGAGAGCATAACCCATGTTGTCCTCCTCCAGATCTCTTTTTCATCAATTGCATTCTCCCAACCACTTGGTGCTTTCATTTTTGCCCTATCTTGAAGAAGTCAAGAAGGTTATCACTCCGAGTCACTATAATAGCAGCTAGCAAAGCAGTAAGCCTCATTATGTTCTGAATGGAGGAGGAGGAGAGCATAACTCCCGTTGTCCTCTTCCAGGGCTCTCTTTCTCCAACAGCATTCTCCCAACTACTCCATCTTTGCCATGTCTTCACATATGAAAAAGTGGAGATAGATCTTCACCCTATCTTGACCAGCCTGGTGTAACTTAATCCTGCGCTTGCATACTTGGAGGAGCACTCAACTGGCACAATACCGATTACTCATGTGGGTACTACTGCCAGGATCTAGGTTTGTGCGTATATATATATGTATGTATATATATACAGTCAGGGCCATAAATACTGGGACATCAACACAATTCTAATCTTTTTGGCACTATACACCACCACAATGGATTTGACATGAAACCAACAAGATGTGCTGTAACTGCAGACTTTCAGCTTTAATTTGAGGATATTTACATCCAAATCAGGTGAACGGTGTAGGAATAACAACAGTTTGTATATGTGCCTCACACTTTTTAAGGGACCAAAAATAATGGGACAGATTAACAATCATAAATCAAACTTTCACTTTTTAATACTTGGTTGCAAATCCTTTGCAGTCAATTACAGCCTGAAGTCTGGAATGCATAGACATCATCAGACGCTGGGTTTCATCCCTGGTAATGCTCTGCCAGGCCTCTACTGCAACTGTCTTCTGTTCCTGCTTGTTCTTTGGGCATTTTCCCTTCAGTTTTGTCTTCAGCAAGTGAAATGCATGCTCAATCGAATTCAGTTCAGGTGATTGACTTGGCCATTGCATAACATTCCACTTCTTTCCCTTAAAAAACTCTTTGCTTGCTTTCGCAGTATGCTTCGGGTCATTGTCCATCTGCACTGTGAAGCGCCATCCAATGAGTTCTGAAGCATTTGGCTGAATATGAGCAGATAATATTGCCCAAAACACTTCAGAATTCATCCTGCTGCTTTTGTCAGCAGTCACATCATCAATAAATACAAGAGAACCAGTTCCATTGGCAGCCATACATGCCCACGCCATGACACTACCACCACCATGCTTCACTGATGAGGTGGTATGCTTTAGATCATGAGCAGTTCCTTTCCTTCTCCATACTCTTCTCTTCCCATCACTCTGGTACAAGTTGATCTTGGTCTCATCTGTCCATAAGATGTTGTTCCAGAACTGAGAAGGCTTTTTTAGATGTTGTTTGGCAAACTCTAATCTGGCCTTTCTTGTTTTTGAGGCTCACCAATGGTTTACATCTTGTGGTGAACCCTCTGTATTCACTCTGGTGAAGTCTTCTCTTGCTTGTTGACTTTGACACACATACACCTACCTCCTGGAGAGAGTTCTTGATCTGGCCAACTGTTGTGAAGGGTGTTTTCTTCACCAGGGAAAGAATTCTTCGGTTATCCACCACAGTTGTTTTCCGTCGTCTCCCGGGTCTTTTGGTGTTGCTGAGCACACCGGTGCGTTCTTTCTTTTTAAGGATGTTCCAAACAGTTGATTTGGCCACACCTAATGTTTTTGCTATCTCTCTGATGAGTTTGTTTTGTTTTTTCAGCCTAATGATGGCTTGCTTCACTGATAGTGACAGCTCTTTGGATCTCATATTGAGAGTTGACAGCAACAGATTCCAAATGCAAATAGCACACTTGAAATGAACTCTGGACCTTTTATCTGCTCCTTGTAAATGGGATAATGAGGGAATATTACACACCTGGCCATGGAACAGCTGAGTAGCCAATTGTCCCATTACTTTTGGTCCCTTAACCCCTTGCCGACCGCCGATCGACAATTGACGGCGGCAAGGTGGCTCGTGAGCGCAAATCGCCGTCATACGACGGCGGCCGCGCTCACGAGCCTAGCGACCGCGCACGCGCCGCTGGAGGCGCGCCCGCGCGCTCACTGTGTTCGGGGAGGGCCAGGGAGCGGGTGCGGCGGCTTCGATTGCCGCCGGCTACCCACGATGGCCCCCCTGGAGCGAAGGAATGGAGGTCCGTGTATGTAAACACGGACCTCCGTTCTGTGTGAGGGGGAAGGGCTGTGATCACAGCCTTCCTGTATACGAAGGCTGTGACCACTTCCCTTCCCCAGCCAGGGCAGTCCCCACACAGTTAGATCACGCCCAGGGAACATACTTAACCCTTAGAGTGCCCCCTGCAGGTTAACCCCTTCACTGCCAATGGCATTTACACAGTAATCAGTGCATTTTTATAGCACTGATCCCTGTATCAATGCCAATGGTCCCAAAAAAGTGTCAAAATAGTCCGACATGTCCGCTGAAATATCGCAGTACCGCTAAAAATCGCAGATCGCCGCCATTACTAGTAAAAAAACACAAAAACCCCAAACGCGACCACTTTTGCGCAAACCAATCAATAAACGCCGATTGCGATTATTTTTTTATCGCAAATATGAGAAAGAATATAAATCGGCCAAAAACGGTGAAAAAAATGTTTTTTTATATATTTTTTTGGATTTGTATTCTAGCAAAAAGTAAGAAATTGGGGTTTTTTTTGCAAAATTGTCGCTCTTCTTTTGTTTATAGCGGCAATCAGAAATGACGCAGCGATGATCAAATACCACCAAAAGAAAGCTCTATTTGTGAGAAAAAAAGGACGAAAATTTTGTTTGGGTACAACGTCGCACGACTGCGCAATTTTCAGTTAAAGCGACGCAGTGCCGAATCGCAAAAAGGGCTCCAGTCCTAAAGCTGGAAATCCTTCCGGGGCTGAAGTGGTTAAAAAGTAGAAGGCACATATACAAACGGTTGTAATTTCTACACCATTCACCTGATTTGAATGTAAATACCCTCAAATTAAATTTCATTTCAAATCCATTGTGGTGGTGTATAGAGCCAAAAAGATTAGAAGTGTGTCGATGTCCCAATATTTATGAACCTGACTGTATATACACGCACACGTTAACGTTATACGACGCAAAGTGATCAATGGACGATACGTGTCGCCTCGCATGCATTAATTTGCAGTAGACTAAGGGGGAATCCGGTCCGGGTTTTACCAGCCACCTTGGCAGGGTTGGTTCCGGACCAGATTTTGTGGTCCACTAGAGTCCACCATCAGGTGGTTTAAATAATCAGGAGGAGAGCAGAGTTTTGCTCTAGCCTAGGACTCAAGAGCCATCAGCCTGAGAGAGCTGACATATAGAAGTTTGCTTATGTGGACTGAGACAAAAAGGTTTGCACTGTCTATGTTTTGTGGGTGTCTGGGAGAAGCCCTGCACCACTCAGTTAGGAAAAACTGAAATGTTTAGTTAGTGCATGGATGGCGAGGATTTGTGTTCTGTTTTGTTTATTTGATTTCTACATGCAACCTTTTTAATCAACCTGGCTACAAGCCAGATTTTAAGCAAACCTGCCGTTTGGATTGCCTTTTTCCCAGGCAAGGTGATCCTCATTGAGCTAACCCCCCACAATATATATTGTAAGATATCCAAGGTGATTAAGCTCTAGTGGTGCTATTCCAAGAACACTTGTCAGTCCAGACTGCATTTTTAAGGGTATGGCAGCCCACTTCTAGTTAAAGGAAACAAAATGTTCAAAGAAACAACAGCAATTTCCCTCTCAGGGGGGCTCCACCATTACTGTATATGGTTAGTACAGCCTCCTGGCTTACTCACTTGCAACACAGCTGCTTCAGGCCTCATGCCTAGGCCTTAGGTCTGCTTCTCAGACCTGTATGCTCACGCTGCCACCTGCAGCCTCCCTCTCCTAGAGAACATGGGAGCCCTCCTGTCTCTCATACACAGATCTTGTGTCCTCCTGACTCCTAGGCCAGACTTCTTGTCTGCCTGGGTGGAGCGTGACACGGGGTCGCCTTTCCACATATGCCCCCCTCCCCGCCCCCGTTTTGTACCGGAGGGAGAAATATACCACCCTTCACACTGGCACCTCTGTCTCTACTACCACCCCTAGGGGTCCAAAGCTTTCTGCCTTTCTTCCTAAAGGAGCACTCCACCCACCCCTTTTCTGGGTGTGCTTTCACGGGCACATCTTCCTAACCTTTGGGATCCTCCGTTTCTTTCCACCTTCCTCAGACCTACTCTCCCAGGACTGTAGGGGGCATACTTCTACAACACCTGTCAGGGAGTGACTACCTGACTCAACTTCAACCAGCACTTTTTGTGTTTCAGGTTCGCTGATACCTGTGCGGTTACCCTTGGCAACCATTTTCTCAAAAATACTCAATTCAAACCCCCTAGGAACTCTTGTCCCATCGCCACCTAGGACAGTGTCTGAGGAAGGACCAAACTCAGGCAATCAGTTATGAGACCTTTCCACAGTTTCCCATCGCCCCCTGGTGTCCAACACTCCAACAGCGACTGTTTTTGCAACACACATTTGTCAATACATTTTTTCACACCAGTCTATTTTACTATTTCTGTTACCGCTGGTATTTTCTACATCTCTACACAGTGCAGCCTGCAATATCCAGCTTAAATAAGCAGTACCTCGTGGTACAAGTTCTCCAAAGGTAGGAGAGGACAGCAACATATACACCAGCTGTTAGCATTTTTTTAACCACTTCCTGCCTGACCTATAGCAGAATGACGATCGGGCGGTGGTTTCATTATCCTGATTGGACATCATATGACATCCAGCAGGATAAGCCACACTCGTGCGCAGTGCGGCGATTGGTGGTGTGTCACTCTGACACGCCGCAACTCTGATCGTGGTAAAGAGCCTCTGACAGAGGAAGTGCAGGTAAATGGCTTTCCTCGGTTCGCTCTGACAGGAAGAGCCCCCCCTGTCACATAATCAGTGCATTGATTATCAGCTCAGCACCAATCAGAGGTGCCCACTACATCTGCCAATCACTGCCCATCAGCTGCCAGTCAGTGCTCACCAAAGTGCCAGTCAGTGCCCACCAAAGTGTCAATCAGTGCCCATCAAAGTGCCAATCAGTGCTCATCAGTAATGCCTGTCAGTGCCCTTTACAGATGCCTCATCATCAGTGCCATCTATTAGTGCCCATCAGTGCCATCTATTAGTGCCCATCAGTGCCACCTGTCAGTGCCAGTCAGTGCTGCCTGTCAGTGCCCATCAGTGCTGCCTGTCGGTGCCCATCAGTTCCACCTATCAGTGCTGCCTATCAGTGCCCATCAGTGCCACCTATCAGTGCCCGTCAGTGCCGCCTATCAGTGCTGCATATTAGTGCTGCCTATTGGTGCCCATCAATTCCGCATATTAGTGCCTCCTCATCAGTACCACCTTATCAGTGCCACCTCATCAGTGCCCGTCAGTGAAAGAGAAAACAAAATTTTATAACAAACGAGGAAAACCTTTTTTTTTTTTCAAAAATGTTGGTCTTTTTTAGTTTGTATAGCAAAAAATAAAAAAATTCCAGTGGTGATCAAATATCACCAAATAAAAGCTCTATTTGTAGGAAGAAATGTATTTTGGGTGCAGTGTTGCATGACCGCGCAATTGTCATTCAAAGTGTGACAGCTCTGAAAGCTGAAAATTGGCCTGGGCAGGAAGGGGGGAAAGTTCCCGGTATTGAAGTGGTTAAGCATGTCTGTCACAAAATTCACATTTTTCCCTTTATGCGTTGTGGACACAATTCCTGCTGTGCGTTTACACTCGCTTGGACTTCATGAGAGGGTTAATCTCTGCAACAGCCAATGCACCCTGATCTATAGTCTGTTCAGCCCCATCTCCTGGCACAGCAGCCATAGTGTCCATCTCACTTTTACCCACAGAAAGTTCTTTCCACCATTCTGCGACCACACCATGTTGCAGTACCCCACTCTCACCACCGTGACCAGATGGAGTTTCTTTTCAGACATCAAGCTTTGCATTTTCATACGTTTTAATTTTAACACTTGCCTCCCCACTGAACAGAGCACTTTTATTTCTTTCAGGTACTTATATAGGATCGTCAATTTACGCAGCGCTTTTTATATATATTGTACACATCAGTCCCTACCCTCAAGGAGCTTACAATCTAAGGTCCCTAACTCACATTCACATACAAGGGCCAATTTAGACAGAATTAACCTACCAGCATGTCTTTGGAGTGTGGGAGAAAACCAGAGTACCCGGAGGAAACCCACGCAGGCAGAGAGAACATGCAAACTCCAGGCAGGTAGTGTCATGGTTGGGAATCGAACCAGTGACCCTTTTGCTGCTAGGCGATAGTGCTATCCACTACACCACTGTGCCGCCCTGTACTTTTTAGCACAGACAGTGGATCTCCCATCTGGGGTCCCTTCCACTCCCATGTGCACAGTCACATAGTCAGTCTTTCTCACCCAGTCTGCAGACTTGAAATCACGATTGACCTTGACTTTGTTGCTACGAGCAACAACACGCATTTTTGTAGTAATAAATACACAGTTCCTCAGAAATTTTTTTTTGGCGTATAGTCTCCTTAAGGCTGAGAGACAGCACACATCTCTTTGCTTCACCCGGCAATAGCAATACATACAGTCTCTGGCACTCACGGTTTCCGGCATGCGAGGATCTGGACCAGCGCCATCCTCCACCAATTGTGAAATATCTGGGGTGATTAAACTCTAGTGGTGCATGCCATTCCAAGAACAGGTGTCAGTCCAGACTGCATTTTAAGGGCATGGCAGACCACTTTTATTTAAAGGAAGCAAAACGTTCAAATAAACAACAACAATTTCCCTCGCAGGGGGTTTCCATCATTACTGTATATGGTTAGTTCAGCCTCCTGGCTTACTCACTTGCGACACAGCTGCTTCAGGCCTCATGCCTAGGCCCAGAGGTGTATCTAGAATCTTCAGGGCCCTGGTGCAAGAAATTATGAAGGCCCCCCCTGACCCCTGGCCAGGGCCCTTCCCTCTTCCCACTGGTCCTGGGGCCCTTTACTCCCATCACGGGTCCGTTTACTACGGTACCTTGGGGCCTTTTCACAGGCTCTGCAGCGGCCCCCTTTCTGCCATCCCATGGTGGTGAAATGCCAGGGCCTGGTCACAATTGCAACCTTTACAATCCTGATAGTTCCCTCACTGGTGTCAGTAGTTTTTAATTGTATTATTTTTTACAATTTTATTTCTTTTACAGTTGTATTTATTTTTACATTTTTTTAGGAGCTCTGTTGGGGGCTTTGATGAGATATCAGGGGTCTAAACAAACCTTAGCTCTCAATCTCCATCTGTGTAGCCTCAGCTGCACAAAATGAATGGACAGGAATAGCTGTGCACCGAGCCTCCCATTCATTCAGAAACGGAAGTATAGTAAAAAACAGTTTACTATGCTTCAGTTATGAATGACCCCCGGCGACGTCTCGGACACTTTTCCGGGGTTCCATGGCATCATTTGCCTGGGCACTACCCTCATTTCCCGGGGTCCTGGTCACCCTTCTCCCTTCCCGGGACCGGTCCCCAGTCCCCCCCGGAAGTATTAAAGAACGTGGTCCCGGGACTTCTAAGATCTATG
>BLSH010489648.1:563596-574914 GCA_018402905.1 Glandirana rugosa
ACAAAAAAAAAAACCTCATCTTGCATTGTCTAAAAAAAAAAAAACCACAAACTACTTTCACTGCTGACCTCCCCTACAACAGCCAAAGGGTTAACGAGAGGTACGAGATCTTTGGACGGTCACTATGTGATGGTCAGCTGTATTCTGCTTGCACTGAATTCACATAGTAATACCATTTTTACTTCCAAAAAAAAGAAGGAATAAAAAAACAGCAAACAACAGTTGACCTATGATCAAACACCAAAAAAAAAAAAATCTGTTACGTTCTACTCCAAAAAAAAAAACACAGGTCAGAAATTCAGTAATAATCAAACTCAGCATGGTAGCAAAAAGAACGAAGACAATTTAAAGGCACAATACTTGGTTGGTGACTGCATATTTTTTTTTTTTTTTTTTTTGTGTTACAATTATCCACTATGGTCCTGTTTGTGTGTCATATTAAATCTGAGCCTTAAGGTAATATCTAGTGCTAATTTTTTTTTTTTTTTTACTTTTTTGTGTTTCTACAACAACAGGTTGTTTAGGCGTTACGTTTTCCTCTAACAGAGATCAAACAATTACTGGTGCTTTGTACTTTGATTTTGTGATTGGCTAAGGACCCTTCACATACAACTTGGTGCATTCAAGAACTGCAGCGAACTAATTCTCCTTTGTACAGTGTGTATATGACAGAAATTATTGAGACTGCTGCTATATATTTTTTTTTTTTTTTAAGACCTGCAGTTCTAAAAGATACATCTTTTTTTTTCTCTGTGATGCTTGACAAACTGTGTTGTGTTTAGCTGATCAAATTGAAAAATGTTATTTTTTTAATTTTGTTTCCTTTTATGTATGTATTTTTCTTTCTTCCAGTATGTGCACAAAACATTTGTTTCTGGTATGGTACTAATAACCTTGCTGGTTTATTGTTTTATTTTATTTATTTTTATTTTTTCTTATTCACAAACACCTCAGTATTCAATTTTGTAATTTAGAGTATTGCTCCTTTAAACGGCCATCTTGATTCAGGGCATCTTTTCCCACATTCGCTCTACTTGGCAAAAAAAAAAAAATTATATAAATATATATATAAATACATATATATACAGAGAGTATATTTAAGTAAATACTGTAAGTCTTTCCTGTGTGTGCAATTGAAAGAGTTCCGTTTGAGTTTTTTAAAATGATTATTATTTATTGATGGAAGAATTGTCTGTGACTTGAACCAATGTTGAGCTATGCTAGGGAGTTGTTCAACATGTCATGTCAGTTTGCAATGATATGTCTTGTTTTTTGTTCCTTTTATAACTTCAAAACCCTAGTTATTCTACAAAGTGATGCAGCATTTTAAACATCGAGAGAACGATTATTTTTACTTTATTGTATATTCCTGGTAAAAATATCTTTTTTTTTTAAGTATGTACCTGCTATTTCTCTGCAGATATCATAGGAATACATCAACTATTTGATTAAGGGCTACTTCTCAGAAATGTAGTCCGTATACCAAAAAAATAAATTATAAAAAGGCTTTAATTTGAGCCAAACTTTCCTAAATTATTATCAGATGTCCTGTAATACAGAGGAAAAAAATATAATATTGTGTTTACAGGCTCATTATATGTTTAACTTTTTTGTATTTTTTCCTTATGTTATTTGTGCATTTTTTTTCATCTCTTGATTCCATCCAGAATTGTTTTAGATGAAATTTAGGCAGCGCAGCTTAAAATACATTACACATACATTTAAAAATTAAAAAGTGGTATCCCCATATTCGATCGTGTTTATTTTGTTGAGGGACACCACACAAAATTTTAAATTGGAAAAAAAGAAACCATAATATTCAGAAACTATTTGAACTTTGTTGTACTGACACAGCAGCCATTGAAAATGATTTAACACCAAAGGATGAAATGTATTAAATTCTAGATGTGACTGTTGAATTAATTAATTTATTTTTAAGAATACTGCTAGATTTACAAGTGCATTTAAAGCCATTTTTAAAGTATTGGATAAAGTAAGTAAAGGGATACGACCCATCTTTTGTTTTCTATCTATGTCCCATTGGGGAGATTTTCCTTTATTTCCTCTCCCGGAGACAACACAGCGGTAATTGAGAAATCTCTCCAAAAAAGAAAATTGTTGTCCCACTGAAGAATTTAGGTGGCAACTCAAAATTTTAGATTTTTCTATCACTTTAAGTCCCAGCGACAATAGTTACCAAGACAAAGAGAGGGTGAATCTTTTTGTCTTCAATCAATGTAAAAAAAAATGGGTGCTAATCCTTTTACACTCTAATCAAAACAAAAAAAAATAAGTAAATAATTTAAAAATTAAAATGTTTTGGCTTTAGGTATACTTTAAGTCAGATATTTGTCAAATGTATTTTTTTTCTTTGGTGTATATTAAAGTAGCTTAATTTTAAAGGAACCTTGCATTAAAATGCAAGGTCCCCATATGCTTCCAATACCCCCTGCTCACAAAGTACTGCATTATGAAAAAAATGGAAAAAATGCATTAAAAAATACTTACCTTACTCCCACGTTCTGGTCACTTTTAGCTTTCTGTCACTGATGCCACTGGGCCTCACATAGGGATCTTGGGAAAGCATAGGAATTCAAATCTCCTGGGCTTTGTGATCCCCAACTTTCCCAGGATCTCACAAGAAGACCCATTGATGTCACCTTGTCCAGGTAAGCCTACCAGAAGCCAAGCATTAACGTTAGTCTTTTTAAAAAATGTTTAAAATAATGCATTTGTTTTTTTTCAAAAACATTTTATTATGTTTTTCCAAATATTTTCTTTACAAAAAAACAAAAACAAATAAATTACACATTAAAAAAATAGGGAGTCCAATATTTAATAATATCAATTATCCCAATCTTTTCCTGATTCCTTCTCTCTATTACCCATCACCAAACCAACTCTGGCCATTAAGTTAATGCTTCATTCATTGTTAATTCCTTGCTTCCACCATTCTCTCTTTGTATTTAAACATTTTCTCTCTCCAATAGATCAAAATCTAGAGTCTTAGATGTGGAATATAGCATATAAAAATTGTAAAAAAAGGGGGAAAAAAAATAAATAATGCAGCATTTTGACAGCAGAGGGTTGGAGGCAGCCACCTAAGTGGACCTTGTGCTAAAGGTCCACTTTACGCTTTACTATATGAATTTATGCAAAAATAACACAATTTTTTTTTTTTAAATAACGTAAGAAGGGAAATCATAGGCAAATTTGGTAAATCAAATTTGCGCCTTTTACCTTTGTGTGGGGTTATTACCTGTTAAAAATACTGGATCGATCATCACCTCAATGTTAAGTTGGCATTAAGCTGCAAATATCATCAAAGATTCAAAGCCTGTGTTGAACAGTTTAGTGCAGTATAACATTTTTTGTACCACATCAGTTGATGCAAATTTTATAATATATTAAAAAAAATTGTATTGATTTTTTTATTATTATTATTTGCAATTTGGTGCTACTGTTATTAGCAGGGCAACAATCAACAGTTTCTGGCTAAAATCCATGCCTGCAAAAACCAGCAATTTTCTTTCTATTTTTTTTGTTTTTTGCTTAAATCATGGTGGACAAAAGAGATAATTGGTCACCTGACTTGGAAATAGCCTAGCTCAGTGATGGCGAACCTTGGCACCCCAGATGTTTTGGAACTACATTTCCCATGATGCTCGTGCACTCTGCAGTGTTTTCGAGCATCATGGGAAATGTAGTTCCAAAACATTTTGGGTGCCAAGGTTCGCCATCATTGGCCTAGCTGGTAGCTACATGGGGTTGGGATCAACTTTTTGGTTTTAACCGGATCCTGCTTAAAAATCATATTGGGCAAATTGGTATTCATTTTTTTTACATAATCTTGTAAATAATAAAACTTTAACTTACAAACTCATAATTCATATTTATCACATGTGTAAAGTATAATGGAATAAAATCCCAGAATTCTCTGCCCCTTTTTTCTGTGATAATCCAATTGGCTATTCACTAACCCGCATAATAAGTATTTCCAGCAGTTTAACAGAAGGATGATGATTTTTTGTGTGTTCCCGTATCACTGGGAATGTAGCTGTTATTTTTCCAGACATGTTCCGGAAAGCTTGTATTTGTAAATGATAAGGAAATTCTTGAAGAAATAATATTATATTTTATATTTCAGGTTATGTGGTCCAAGTTCTAGTATGTAAATAGAAATTGTTGTTCAGCTAGACTCAATGATCCTCCCTTGCCATAAAGCAGAATGGCAGAAAGGGGTGTATTTATAAAAAAAAAATGATGGATTTGTCCATCCATCAAAACTTAAGTTCGTTCTGTGCGAATAGGGAAAAATCGAATGTGTGAATGGCGGAAAATACCATATCATGGCCAGTAGATGGCACTGAGCAGCGTATTTATTTCCTATGAAAGCCAGCGCCATCTAGTGGCCATAATGCAGTTCGACCTCTAGAGAATATAACGTGAGAACATTTGATTTTACCCCTTTCGCACAAAACAAATTTGCATGCAGTTTTGTTGGATGGACATCTATTTCTTTTTTTTTTTAAATATGCCCCTAAATTTTATTGGACAGTGAGATACTGGTTAGAGTTGATGTTTTATCTCTATGTTCCTATTTTAGTGCAGTATTTTATTAGCACAATCATACTAAAAGTTGTAGCCCAGCAATCCCCATCCTCCTCTTGGAAGATAACGCCTCCATGGACCTGGAGGTGCAGGCTGTCACCTTTTGGGGGGGGGGGGGTGGATGGAACCCAGGACATGATAGCTTCACTCTCCTATAGACCGTAGTGGTGTAAGGGGGTCACCAGTGCTCTATGATGATCCTGTCCCTGGCCTGGCTCTCCTCCCTCCCCTTCTCCTTCTTCTCTGTTCCTCTTCTTTCCACGTGTTGCCGACATGACCATAAAAAGTGAAGTGAGTAGTGGTGCTGGGATAATGGGAGTGGATGGAGGGTGGCAGTGCAGGATGTACTGGGTCTCTATAGACTGTAGCAGTGCACGGGGGTCTCCAGTGCTCTATGATGATCCTGTCCCCGACCTGGCTCTCCTCCCTCCCCTTCTCCTTCTTCTCCCCCTTCTCCTCATCTCTGTTTCTCTTCTTCCCATGTGTTGTCGATATAACCATAGAGAGAGTGGGAGAATGGGAGTGAGTGCCCTCTGGTGGTTGGAGGGTAGCAGTGCAAGATTTGTTGGGTCCTTCACCCGCCACGCAGCCAAGCCCCCAACAGTCTACGGACCGGCACCAGTACAGAGCCAAAGTGTTGGAGACCTCTTTAGTAACCTATAATCACATAGTCCTCCGAAAGCATTTAAGTGCTATGACCTTGTGCATGGTATGGTGTAGCTCACACCATAGGAAGCAATGTGTTCCATCCTCAAATTTAGTAGCGCGGTTAAGCTAATAAATCTAAAACCCGGAATAAAGAAAAAATATTGTCTAAGTGCGGAAGTGTATTTTTTTTTTTTTTAAATCTAAATCTCCTTTCTGTATTTCTTCCAGATCTGTGCAGTAATTCAGCATGAATTCATTACTGCACTTTGCTTCCTGTAAAAAAAGACCTGCCACTGCAGCTCTCTCTCCATGTGCAGGGTGACTGGTCTTGTCCCCACCCCCTCCTGTAGTTTTTATAGTGGGTGGAGCCTATTGGGCCCCTCCCACTGCTCTGCTCTCTGCACAGGCTATCTATAGCACAGCGATGATGTCACCTCTGTTTTTTACAAGGTCATATCTGGGTTTTCAAAGGCATGGGGGCACACAGAGTGAGTTTGTATCCTTCCAGCTACTAGGGAATATATTGAAATGAAACATTTTTTTTTTCCTGGATCAACTTTTAAAGTTAATCCAGGAAATACAATTTAAAAAAAAGCATTGCATGTTCCTTTAATTAAAATTAAAATATCTGAGTATTCCACATGGTATAAGGGTGACAACATGCCATCTGCGCAACACATTTGAGCACGTCTTGTGTCAATTGAATCAGCAGTAATGATTGCTACCGAGCGTGGGAAGCACTCATTATCGCAACAGAAATGTTCCAGCATGTGACCTGGTGCTAATTGCTCCTTTTTTATAGAGGGAAAACAGAACAGATCTGCCGCAATCACAAATCAGCTAAAACTGGGAAAGGCAAAACATCTTCCAGATGTTTTTTTTTTTTTTTGCTTTATTTCTCAGGTGATCAATAGCTTAAATTGTTCAAAGATTCAGCAATGGTTGGGAATGGTGCTACACAGCCTCAGTCATGTGTTGAAACTCTTAAAGCAAACTGGTGGCCCAGCAATGGTAAAAGTATAAGAAGCCACCAGGTGTACACCCGCCGGCTTCCTTGGTCACTACCTCTATCCTGTTCTCTTCCAACTGGGGTTGCTTTTTGGGGAAAGTGGCAATTCAGTATTTTTTTTGGTGGCCATTTTAAAGTGAATTTTTGCCTTTTGGTCTTAGCTTTAAAGTGAATCAGTCACAGTTGGACTTATGGGAAAATCAAAACGTCCGGTCTTGCATTATTAAGACAGGTTAGGATTTATTTATTTATTGTATTTGTTGAACTCAGTGGAAATCTGTATCCTTAAGGTAGATGGCTAGAATTTTGGCCAATTCTTTCTGAAATTTACTTTGAAAATCAACTGAGCTGGGTGGAAAATATTGGCTGAACAACCTATCTCCTCCAGGCCGTAGGCTGTCACTGCCTAAACAAGCCACTTTTCCATCGCCCTGGCCTAGGGCCAGACCATTACAGTGGGAGTGAGGTCAGCCAGCACACCCACCTGTCAAACTTTGACATATAATAGCCGGCGGTGAAGATTCCAATGTTAGTATGGATTGGGAAATCCATTGATTTTATTGGGATGAACAAGAGAAAATCGAGCCATGTATGCCCACCTTTAGGTTTACTCACCTCTGTTTGACACTTTAGGGAGTCAAAACTCACAGTTCTGCCATATTAGTTGATTCCTGTTGAAAATCAACTTAAAAATCAACTGGGCCAGGTGGAATATTATTGGCTGAACACCCCACTGGGGGACAATAGGGACAACATGGCCCCTCTCCTCCAGGCTACCACCACCTGGGCTAGCCACTTTCCCATGGCCCATGCTTGCTAACAGTCTGTCCTGCAGACTCCATGTTGGCTTGTGGCCAGACCAATACAGTGTGAGTGAAGTGGAGCCAACCAGAATTCCTGCTTGAAAATTACTGATACTTTATACAGTAGCCGGCAATGAAGAATGTTATTGGGTAACTTCATAACTAATGATTGATTGGGTAACCAATGGGTTTTATTGAGTTGAATAAGACAAAATCAAGCCGTGTATGGCCAGCTTTAGGTTTACTCTCTGCACCTCTTGTCTGATACTCTCCCGTATTAGCTGCTTCATCTCAGATACTGTTTCACAAGCGCTTAGTAGGCAGATTTTCATGTCAGGCAGTTAGCGTGGCAGCAGCTACAAGATCTTAGGTAACCTTGGACCTTCACAAGCTGAAATTTCAAGGTCAAGCAATATATGTAAAGCTATAAAAGGAGGCAAGTAAATGTAAGGCTATATTACTTATACTACAAATATTACTTATTAATTTAGAACTGAATGTTGAGATTATTGCATAAGCCCAACTAAGGTGATTAGATTCAAAACTACAAACTAGAGTAAAAAGCATAAGTCAAAGTTGTAACAGGCCCCAATGACCCACTAGGTATGTACTGCAACCCCAGTTCCAAAAACACCCCTCTCTACTGAGAGGTTCAATAGGAACCCCAACAATAGAAGCCTTTAGTGGTGTGAGCATTTCCATTGTGAGAGATACAGAAGACGGGAAATTTTGTGGGTTTAGATCATTTTCTTGTAGGGTGCCCAAAGGTACCCCTGGACTTGCTAATTTTAACATGCTAGCTTTGGATATATCATGGGAAAACCAAGTTCTGGTGCTTCTGCTCTTACATTCATGGAGGAAATTAGAAGGGGGCAGTCTTTCAAAGCATTTTGTTCAATGAACTAGAATTGTATATTTAAGATTTTTAGAATGGGTGGTGCTTCTCACTTCAGGCAATATCTTCCAGTTAATGCCAGAGAACACAATCACCTCTTGTAGTGGAGTGGAGGCAACAAATTACTGTTACTGTCTGCAGCTGCTTCCATCACCAGGTGGATACTGAAGTCTTGCCTTGATCCCTGCAATGGGAAGGAGGTTGGAATAGGAAGCAGGCTTTTTCTATCACATAACCCATTTTGTCAGAGCTCCAGTTGGGTCACTCCCTGCCTTTCTTATTCACTCTAAAAATTGCTCTCTACCCCCTTTCCATGTCCACGGCTGTAGTCTGGTAACAAAAAAAACCCTTAATTCTCCTTTCTTGGCTGTCCCAGTTTTTGCAGAACAGTTTGCCAGAAGTTATAAGGAAAGGAAACACAAGGGTTGACCTAAATATGGGGTTGGTTTACCAGGTCAAGGTAGCTTGTGGCAAACTGTGGTGAATCGTAAAGTTATCCCAACTTTAACATTTAAAATGTTGAATATTTTAAAGACTAAGATGCTGCCCCTGTACCATAGAATATGGATCTCATGGAGTTCAACCTTACATTATGGTCCTCATAAGACTCCCTCCTTAGGTCAGGATCCCCATTAGAATCTCCCCTTATATCAGAGTCCCCTATCAGAGTCCAGCCTTACATCCAAGTGCTCACCAAATTCCTCCCTTACATCCAAGTCCCCATCAGAATCCCCCTTACGTCAGAGTCTCTTCTTACATCAGGAACCCCATCATAGTGCCCCTTACACCAGGGTCCACATCAGTATCCCCATCAGAGTTCCCCTTTACAGTGTCAGGGTGCAGATTGGGGTGTTGAAGCAGAGACCATAGGAAACCTCTGCTGACCTTAATACTCAATCTGTGCTCAGTGAGGATACACCACTGACCCCAGCTGTGGGCCATATACATACTTTAAGAAGACCAGGTGTGGTCCCCAGGCCATAATTTGAAAACCTCTTCTCTAAATTAGTTTCATTTTTTTTTTACCATTTCTGTGCACATTTTTTTTCTCGATCTACTCTGCATTTGCAATATGCAATTTGTTTTAAACACTGTGATTATCTAGCTATATATCTAAGGTTCTACTTTACCTATTTATCCAGTCTGATTAGACAGAGTGGGATTGATTTATCAAAGGAAAATAGGCTGTTCTCTTTGAAATTAGCTTAGTGAATAAGTTGAAACTCTACTAACTTCCATCATCCAGTCATGTGCAAGCAAAAAATACTGTTTTCTTTATTTTCCATGTGATTGGGTATTCTCTGCAAAGTGAAATTTCACCCTATTCTCTTAGCGGAAAATTTCAACAAAGTGAAAATTTTCTTGCAGAATAAACATCCTATTTGCCTTTAGTAAATCAACCCCAATGGGTCAAAAAAAACTCTGATTTGAATTTGGAAGACTTCAGAGGCCATTGTCGGTTAACTTTGATAGAACCCAGCTAAGCAATCTTCAAGCAAGCAGTAATTTTTCTTTATAGAAAATTATAAAAAGAGACCTTTTTGGAGGTTGGACTTGTGATTTGCTATGGCCAACTGTCAACTGGCTGGAATGGTAGAAGCCACTTTACGATGAACCCCTCTTTTAGTGGATGTGGTTCTGGAAAAATAATGATCCAATTTCCCATGTGTAACCTCGGCATTGAACCTCATTTATCTTGCATAATAGCCCCTGGGACCCAAACCTTATCCCTACTACTTACATTTGGTTTTGGACTTATTTATTTTTATTCATTATTTTTTGGGAAGTTCGTGAATCACAAACTTTTAGCTGAAACATTCACAGGTTCACTGTCAGAAATAGGGAACGGCCTATAATGCAGTGTATAGCATTTTCCCTAGTCAACTGATTCACGAGAGCTAATACTTTGACGGGAATGATAACCCAGCCCCCTTTTCTATTATTTCTACAAATGACCTGAATTGAATCACAAGATTCACCCCCCCCCCACCACAAACGTCAATAAGGTTCACCCATGAGAACAAACTTCAAGCAAGACCGAACCCAGGCAGATTGATTTAACCCGTAAACTGAAAATTGCAATCTTTGGAGTTCTTACTCTTTGTTAATTAAAGGCTGTTTGAAAAAATTTTTTTCTCAGGGCATCTTAGAACCTTCCAAAGTTTAGCAAGGGCATAAGAGGGGCAATTTTATATCATCTGTTTGTAAGACATGTGGGCATTGCTTAACGTCCCCTATAGAAAAATTTGGATGGTGGTTAAAGAGAGCTTCATGTAGAAAATTCATACAGAATTGTTACCTTTAACTGGTTAACACAGACTAAAGCCTTAAGGTTTCTTATTTGGGCATATTAACTAATCTATCTATATGCTTGAAGCAGGAACAATAGACTTTTCTGTTTGACCAGCAAGAAGAAAGATTTTTTGAAAAAGTTCTAAGTGTAAAATAAAATGACAAAACACAACCTAAGCCTCAAATGCTTATAGATTTTACACTGTGATACTTGATGTATACCTGTAGGGCATTTCAATTCTTACTCACTGCTAATAGCAGGCACATCCATCTGGCTGGATGCTACATCTGATCCTCTTATAGTTCCCCTGCACCATGGGGTGCAAATATCAACCAGAATTCGGGCCACTGACTCTTGTCTAGCACCCTCCTGCAATATGCAATATAGTATTGGTCCATCACTTTGATGATCTGCTCCACTACAGTAAGGCACACATGGGAGCAAATTCAGAGCTTCCATTGAGAGTGTTGGTTAGTTTTTGCACCATGGGTTTCTACTGGTGCAAACACCAACCAAAATTATTGCCACAGACTCTTGTCTAGCACCCTCCTGCCATATACATTGTAGTATTGGTCCATCACTTTGTTTAACTGCTCCGCTAATCAACAGCAAGGCACATATGGAGGAGGGGGCAACATCAGTGCTTCCATTGAGAGTGCTGGTTGGTTTTTGCACCATGGATTTCAACTGGTGCCAATACCAACCAGAATTATAGCTACTGGTTCTAGTCAAGCACCCTCCCGCCATATGAATTATAGTATTGGTCCTTCACTTTGATGAGTTGCCCCATTTATCAACAGTAAAGCACATGGAGGGAAGAATAAGAGCTTATATCAAGGGTGATGATTGGTGTTTGCACCATAGGTTGCAACTGGTGCAAATCCAGACTATAAGCAACTGGAGTTGCCTGCTCTTAATAAGTGAAAATATCCCCCACAAGTTTGCAGGTAAAACCTGCACTTGCATTCTATATCAGCTCCTCCAAGAACCTGGACATAAGTTGTGAATTCCTTTAGAGTCTCCAGGTTGCTGCTAGCAGTCTGACTCTTGGCGATGATT
>BLSH010489648.1:576031-604636 GCA_018402905.1 Glandirana rugosa
AATACTTTTTGACTTAAAGTTCGTCCAGTTTTGGGTTTTAATTCTTAAGAGTTTTTACGAGGGGTCTTGTCTTTATTATGTCAAGTTAAGTTGGTAGTAGGCTTTCGAGCCTATACAGCTTGGAGTAAGACAACATGCATAAAGAGGATGATGTGGTCAAAATACTCATTTGCCTAATAATTCTGCATACAGTGTATAATGGTTTGATGACCTCATGTTAGAATTCACTGCATTGGCAGGAACAAATGCATGTGTAAGTTTATTATATTTCTCTAGTTTTCTTTGAGAAGAAATGCTTGTTACCTTGTTGACCTAGTTGTGGATAGGACAAACAACCATATGTGTTATTGAATTGAACTGTATTATTTCTGTTCTGGGGAGCATTTTTGAGAATTCTTAATTTTGGGTTTTGACCTGCTTGAAATTCAGTTTTTCATAATGAGTTTCAGAAGCAGCTCCTAAGCAAATTCAGAATTGCCTCAAGTTCTAGATATGTCACGTCTGAAATTTTGCTGAAAGTCGGGGACCGTAAAAAATACTTTGTAGGTTTCCCCATTTGGACTGTTTTGATGTATACAATAGTTTGATTGCTGCTTTCAAGTTCTCTCTACAGACTTTTGCAGGTTTTCTTAATGGGCAAATATTTTTTGCAAACATTGCAAGAAATTATTTTTTTTGAAAATGCCAACAAATAAATAATCTAGATCATAAAGATAAAACATTAAAAACTGTAAGTTGGAAGTGTAAACTTACCTTATACATGAATCTGTGAATGTACACTGTAAAGATATATGCCTCACATTTTTTAAAATCATAGACTGTTAAATACTTGTTTATTTCAAATTGATCAATCTTTTTAGGAGCCCTACGATCTCTGGTGTTGGTTGCATGTACTCCTGTCTGTATAAAGTCTGTTTTGTGTAGTACTTGTTCCATAGCAGTTAAAGTCTGATATAACTCTTTACTAATAACAGAGCAAGCAAAGTGCTGAAGCTTTGTAGTAGACCCATAAAACATGAGCAAATCCTAACCTTCTTTACAAATGACCAGGCATGCCCCCCCCCCCCCGCCCCAGGGAATAATGCTGAGGCCCATTGATTGGCTGTTCAGGTACCACATCACCTGGACAGCCAATGGGGCTGGGGCCTATTTTCCAATGGGATGACATCTATTGATTGGCTGTTCATTTTACAGGCCATCAATACATCAGGCAGTGCTGTTGGATCAGAAACGTTATGGTGTCCTCTACAAAGCAGTACTTTGTTCTCATTATAGGATTGATGATTACTATCGACTAATTTTTAGATTTTTTTTTTTCTATTTAGCACATTTTTATTTTTTTCTTGTGTTTATATTTATATATAATAATTTATATCCAGTATGTTGGAAAATTAAACTTTTCGTATACTAAGACAGCCAAGTATTAAGTAGTAAGCAGGAGCATGGAAAGGGCACAATGTGGGGGTTTTTGGGGAACCAAATGATGGGGTCAGGGGAACATATCTCTAAAAATTTTTAAAATAGAATTGAAACAGGATTTTCTGCATTATTGAACACGGAAAATAAAGTGGAAAAGTCAGTTTGATGTGTCGGATAACAATAAAATAGTCAGAAAGCCTAAGAAGACTGGTTGTGGACAAGTGATAGATTGGGCAACCTATTAGTGGTCAGTAATTGTAAAAAGGTTAGGAACCCCATAATATAGTAATTTTTCTGTCTCGGGGCAATGGCAAACTAACATTTGGGGCCCTAGAAAATATTTTGTCTGGTGAATACTTTAGATAAGTTAAATAAAGCTACTTCATAGGCATTTTTTGTCTATGAATGCTGATCTTGATAGCTGAAAAAATACATACGTAAACTATATAATGGGTTTTTGTATAAAGTATGTTCATTAGATCAGTATGCTGTATTCTCTTGAATATTTGCGTATCACAAGTTGCCAGTGAATTCCTATTTATGTTTCTTGCAATTGAATAGTCCACATTCTTAAGGCGCCCATGCATATATTAATTAGCTGCAAATAAAAGAACATTTTTGGTGCAATGTACCAAAAGTGAACAAATGTGTTGATTTGCTGGTGCTCCTACCCAATTGTCATATTATTAGCCAGATCATTCTGTATTTTTTTTCTTCTGAATGTTCTGGAAGCCAGACAGGTGACTGGATTGTACGTGCATACATGGTCATATGTATGCACTGGCCTGGTCAATAATAGTATGACAGCACAAGGTCATGTTGAAGTTGGGTAAGGCTGTTCCATATATGTCATTGGCTGTAGGCTGCTTTTCCCAATGATGTCACTGGTTTCTACTGAATGCATAGGCTGCATTCTAGGTGATACCGCTAGTCCTTGGATTGGAAAGTCTTCTTTACTCAGTGATGTCACTGGTCTCTTGTGATTAAATTGGCTTTTTTACCGTTGATCTTTCTAGTCATTGGATAGGCTGCATTGTCTGCGGTCTCTAGCTGAATACATTTTTATGTCACTATTTCCCAGTGATCTAATGGGTTGTATTTTTTAGTAGCGTTTATGGTCTCTTGGGATTGGATAGCCTTCCAACCAGTAATATTGCAATTGGACATGTTGGCTCCATTCTTATTGATGTAGCTGGATTCTAGAGAGTGGATGGATAGTTTGATGTCTCCATAATTCCACTTGCCTCTATTGAATGGATATGCTGCCCTATTGATGGTGTCCTTGGTTTCTGTTCATAAGCTGCTTTCTCGTCAGTTTTGGATCAGTCCCAAAATAGCTGCCTCCGCAGTGCAGTAATTTTATCTGTCAAAGCACTTTCTCACTTCAGTGAAAAGCCACTATCACATCTATGCAATATCTCAAACAAGACCTCCCACGAACCCTCAGTAGGTGTGGAACATGAAATCTATTATGTAACACGCTTTTTATGGTCCTACTCATATTACTGCTGCTTGTTCAGAGAGAATAGCTATATATTTGTTCACTGAGATGGAATTATTTTTGTTGGTATCTAGACTTTTAATGAAACACGTTTCAAAACAGCTGTAAATATTCTACTTTATCAAGGAAGGGCAGTTTGATATGAATTTGGCTTAATACATATATTTTGTTTCACCTATTAATGGAATGAAAATAAGAAAATTTGTATTGAGTGTAAACACGAAGACGAAGGAAGATGGATTATACACTTATCCAAACTAACCAGTGCAAATGCATTAGTGTTCAAGACGAAGTTAACTATGGATAATAATCACCTACATAAGTCCAATCTATTTTCAATAGTACCACTCAAGATGTCCTCAGTGCGACCACTGGCCATGGGTTCTAGGCCCAGTATTGGATCTGCTTCCTCCCTGTGGCCAAGATCAAACAACAATCCATAACTTGAAAGCCTTGGTGTCTCTGTGGACCACCACAGTGATGGCAAGTTGGGTATTATTTCACAACCAATATGATCAGACCCTTTACGTTGCTATTATCCATTGCTAAAGGTGTCCTAAGTGAAACTATTAGCCATGGGTTCCAGGCCCAATAGGGGATCTGCCTCTTCTCTGTAGCTATGACCAAACAAAAGTCCATACCCTGAAAGCCTTGGTGCTTCTGTGGGCCACCACAGTGATGACAGGTGGGGTAATACCACCACCAGTATGATCAGACCCTTTATGTTGCTATTATCCAGTGCTAACTTCATTTAAAATATTTTACCCAGATATAGGTTTATATTAAGGTTATTAAATATCTTGTTGCGGTCTACTTTTGTCTTACGATGATCAACCATGAGGAAAGCACATGTTTGTTATTTGTAGGATGGTATCAAACATACAACTACACACAGTACTAAAAAGTTAGCAGCAAGGGATGTCTGTAAACACTAATAAGCAGAATTCTAGTAGCATTTCTAATGGTGGCCAAACAGATGAAATGAACACCTAGCTGTACACGCACGTGACCAAAGCCATCTGAAAATAGACATAAAGACATCATCAGATGTCCTCACCCTTGCCTGCATGTCCTATATCCTCCGCAACGTCTATGGACATCTTTAAGGAACTCTGTGCTGAGAGAAGGTGTTGACCATTGCCGTCCTCCTTCTAGAAAAGGTAGTTGACTAGCTGTATCTGGCTTCAAAACTCTGTTAGTCAAAAAGGTTATTTTAGGACTCCTGTGTTCCAGGGCATACTTGTTCCAGGTGAATATCTCAGTAGGTTCTGAAGCCACTGGATCAGAATGATAACTAGAAGGCTAGCATTTCAGAAGAAGAGGTCAGCTATGGCAGCCTCAATGCTTCTTCAGTACAGGCTTGCTTTAAAACTTAACTCCAGGCAGATATTAAAACAAAATAAACAAAACACCAGACTGGAAGAGGAATGTTCAGAACTCTTAGACAGCAGTGTAAGTCTAACACTGTTAAGCTTACCTTAACAGCTCTATAGGGTAACCTGTCATTACCCAACATTATTCCAAACAGGCATAACTGGAAAACAAGCAAGTGGATACTTACCTTTCCCACTGCCCGCATTGCCATTTGCTCGTGCTGACCTCCAAATGTTTATTGTGTCCAGTAGAGATTGGAAAGAAGGATCACTGATCACAGTGGGTGGACCAAGAGAGATTGATACTCCTGGAAGAGTCCATTTCCCAACAGATTTTATCCAGGGATTTCTAATGAATACAGTGATGCTCAGGCAGCATCGGCAGCATGAAATGATGAGTATTCACTTGTTTATTTGGTATTGACAGTCACTTTAAAGTTTGTGCAAGTCAACCGAGTTAATGTAAAGTAATGTAAAGTGCATTAGCTTGGGTGAGGCAACTTTGAACAAAAACAGGGGACCTAAGCATTACCATCTAGATGTAAAAGTCTAATGAGAGTGCCAAACCAAAGACCTTTAGATATTAGCGTTTACTTATAACAAGGACCAAAGAAGAAGATTTGGTGGCGCCCTGCCCCACCCCCTTTCAGCAGTGCTGAAACTAGTTGGTGAGCCTGTAAACAGAACTCAGTTTCTCAGCTTTGGTTGATGGATGAGAGAGGGAGGCAGAATAAACTCAAATTAAATCCCTCTGAGTTAATTGAAGAACGCAGCTCAAATAGAATCTTGACCGTAGGGTTTTAGCGCCATTGCCAAGATTCTTGTCTGGCTGTATCATTCAATGAATGTAAGAGAAAATGGGATTTCTTTCTACTTACCACAAAATCCCATTCTCTGAGTTCGATGAGAAACACAACCTGGCAAGAAACTTGACCTTGGTGCTACAACCCTATGTTCAAGATTCTTGCCGAGCTGTGTCCATCAATGAATGTAAGAGAAAACAGGATTTTTTTCTACTTACCGTAAAGTCACTTTCTCTCAGATCAATAAAGGACACAGCCCAGCAAGAATCTTGACCTTGGGGCTAAAACCCTAAGGTCAAGATTCTTGCCGAGTCCTTCAATGAATGTAAGAGGAACATTGGTTTAATGACTCTTCGGTCTGGTAGTCTTTTTAGACATTTTACATTTTAAAGATTATGTCCAGTAGTCTTCATTTTCTACTTACCCTTAAACCCCTTTCTCTAAGATCATTGAAGCACATAGCCTGGCAAAGATTACGTCAGCGGTTTTCATATTCTCCTGACCACAAAACCCCTTTCTCTAAGATCATTGAAGGACATAGCTCGGCAAAAAATCTTGACCATGGCGCCAAAACCCTACAGTCAATATTTTTGTGGGGCTGTGTCCTTCAATGAATTTAAGGGAAAACTGATTTTTTTTTACTTACCGTAAAATCTCTTTCTCTAAGATCATTGAAGGGCACAGCCCGGCAAGAATCCTGTCCCTGGAGCTAAAACCCTATGTTCTAGATAGATCTATGTTAGGCTTTATACACTTTAAAGATTATGTCCAGCTGTCTTCATTTTCTACTTACTGTAAAACCCCTTTCTCTAAGACCATTGAATGACACAGTCCGGCAAGAATCTTGACCATGGCACTAAAACCCTACAGTCAAGATTCTTGCCAAGCTGTGTCCTTCAATGAATGTAAGAGAAACATTGGTTTAATGACTCTTCAGTCTGGTGGTCTTGTTAGACTTTTTACTCTTTAAAGATTATGACCAGTGGTCTTTATTTCTACTTACCACAAAACCCCTTTCTCTAAGACCATTGAAGGACACAGCCCGGCAAGAATCTTGACTATGGTGCTAAAACCCTAAGGTCAAGGTTTTTGCTGAGCTCTGTCCTTCAATGAATGTAAGAATAACATTGATTTAATGACTCTTCGGTCTGGCGGTCTTGTTAGACTTTTTACACTTTAAAGACTATGTCCAGTGGTCTTCATATTCTGCTTACCGTAAATCCCTTTCTCTGAAATCATTGAAGGACACAGCCCGGCAAAAAATCTTGACCATGGCGCCAAAACCCTACAGTCAAGATTCCTGCAGGGCTGCGCGTTCAATGAATGTAGGAGAAAACAGGATTTTTTACTTACCGTAAAATCTCTTTCTCTAAGATAATTTAAGGACACAGACCAGCAAGAATCTTGACCATGGCGCTGAAATGCTAAGGTCAAGATTCTTGCTGAACTCTGTCCTTTGATGAATGTAAGAGAAACATTTGTTTAATGACTCTTAGGTCTGGTGGTCTCATTAGACTGTTTACACTTTAAAGATTATGTCCAGTGGTCTTGACTTTAGCAATATGCCTGGTGACACACGTAACTTTAGGAGATGGTAAAATGTTTTGTAAAGGCAGAGCATTATATAGCAGAAGGTTTCTTGATAGTTGACCAATTTGTAAAGCGTACATTGCTCTTATTTCAATACCATAACATGGCCAAAAATGAAATATTGAGCAAAAAACACAAAAACATATTAAAATATTTACATTAAGCCAAATTTATAAAATTATACTTCATGTCCCTTACTGGTCATTATCTACCTCTAACAGAAATGTACACATACAGTATAAATACACACACACACACACTTCACGCTTGCAATAAAGACTGAAAGCAAAAACATTATCAAAAAACTGAAATAAAAATAATGTTCGAGAAACTTTTTATTTGAGGTGAGCTGCTACTGTTGAGATTATTTTTGGGAAGGTTTGTTTTATCTCAGATTTAATGGGTGAAACATGCTGTCGTTCTAGAATGATATATTGCTGGAAGAGACTCTGCCACCTTACAAGGCAGAATGGCAGTGTCTCTGAAAAGCCCCACTCCACATCGACCCCATATACTAAACTTAACTGTGCACCCATGCAGCTCCTTGCTCTTCCGCTATACATAGACTTTAAAACAAACCCCCTCTGTAGCTGCAGACACTGTGGAGCAATTCATCCACAGCAAAATCATTCAGGCCAGGTCTCAGCACTGTGCCCTGACCTGTTCCTGTCCTCTATGGTTCCATTAGAAAACAGTAGGCTGCCAGGTTTAAATCACACTGCTGGGAGGGGGACTGACCTGCTGAAATGAAACTGAAATCTGTTTTAGAGTTTGAGAATAAATTACACCATAGTGCCTGTATCTGCAGAGGTTTGTGTGCTATAACCTTTAACAGGTTGTTAATTAGTAATGGTATGTAAGCAAGCCCTAACACTTCCATGGTTCTCAGGCTAACCCACTCTTGCAGCTTGGGATTGCAAAAAAAAGAAGCAGAAATGGGAAGCAGGGGGAGTGAGAAACGAGCATGGGCATTAACACCCATCTCTGTCAACTGTAAAAATAAACACATTTACCCAATTTAATTCTTTTCAATCGTTTACATTTTATTTCCATTACTACCATGCGTTACATATTCTAAAAATGTATATATCCTTGGGCAGATGTGTACTGCTGCAAATTAATCCTGGGCAGGAAAAGTTGCTATTTTTTAGAAAGTCGCCTCCATATGCTTGGGTGGCTGAAATAAGACAAAATCACCTTCCCAAAAGTGAATAATAAAATTTCAGTGGACACCTAAAAGCAGCTGAATGTGTCAAATTTTAAATATATATAGGGTGTTCATATAGGAATTTTGGCACAGCTTGTGAAATTGTAAAATATGGATCTACTAGCGAAAATGTTTAATTTGTTACATTATTAAAATGTAGAATGGAGAAAAAGTATATAGAAATAAAGTTTTTTTGTTTTTTTCAAACAGGTGTATTTTTTTTTTTTTTTTTTTGACTCTTATGATTCAACAAATGGAAACGCTTTCGCTGGTAGTTGTGAAAAAAATAAGTGTTTGATTTTAAAATGAAATATTTATACAAGTATAAAACAATTGTTGTGGACTGTGAACGTGTTCACGAGTAGACGTGCAATTTTCAATCGTGATTTGAAGTTCACATGTAAATAAGCAATTAAGGAGGTGATCGTTAGAACAATGTATAACAATTTGTGTGTGTTATCTATGAGATAAAAGAAGCATTTTTTCAGTGAGCCAGAGTTGGTTTAAAAAAATCAAAAATAGTGTAATAAATTGTTTTTCCTTATATCTATTTTTTACTGCATTCTATTTACTGAAGAAATCTAAAAGCAGTGCGCGCGCTTTTTTTTTTTTTATTAAATAGCTGTTGTTTCACTGGCATACAGTATTAGTGTTGTTTAATGCAGTTTTCTCACTTGGCGACCTCAGAAATATTAGTTTTATTGGTACTGATATTTCTTTTGCAAATAAAAAAAAAGCACAATTAATTTATGGCACAATGTTAATGCTAATAAATAAAATAAGCATTTATTTATGTATTTTATTTTTTAGGAAAAAATAACCTAAACATTTTTAAGCTATTTCTCCCAGTCCACGGAGAAGTACATTTAAAGACTGTGTTTTTAACTAGTAAGGTTCATACTGACTTACTGTGTCTTGTGAAGAATGTAAAAAAAATGATATTCTATATATTTTAAAAGCAAAAATCACAAAACATATAAAAAGCAATAAGCACAGCTGGTTCTGCAATAGCACAACTAAACCACCCACTCGGAGAATATTTTCTTGCTAGGCAGAAAATAATACTTACATTTTTTTAGCTTGATTAAAAAGTATACATTAAAAAAAAGTCACTTTTGAGAGTATGAAATGTATAGATTTTTTGAGTGTATTGAATTGATTTCCAGTAATTGTTTTTGTATTAGTCTTATTCTGGTTCTGTAGTGTGATGTTCGACTGTCCCTATATGTAAAATGTTGGGAAAACACTTTTTTAATTATAGAACATTAAACTTGTTTAACCCGTGAATATTATAATTAACAGTTTAGGAAAACTGGTGAGCATTATTAGACACAATGTTAAAATGATCAGAATTTAGCAAGTATCTTAAAGCTCAGCTCCAAGCTCAGCCTACTGCTCATCCCCCAATTGCCCCCCTCCCCGCCCCCATCTTTGGAATACTTACCTTTTCCCAAAGTCTTTAGTCAGGTTATGTGACTCACTGAGTCAACCTTTCTCAGTGGTCTATTTTGGCATTGGACAGTCCTTGGTGATGTCAGCTTCGCTCTCGCCATCTCCATCGCCATGATGGCGATGATGCCTTAGGGGGTGGCCGTTATGACCTGCGATTACAGTCATTCCGCCTGGAAGACTGAGGACATCTTGTGGCCAGTGGTGTGTTTTGATTTTGTGATGCCCTAGGCAAGACTAAAATCGGGTGCCGCATTTAAATTTGTCCCACCCCTTCCTGTTTAAAACCCGCCACTTCATCTGTAAACTCATCCCTTCCTCTTTATGCCCCACCTCTTTCTATTAGAGCTCCACCCCTTCAGAGATGGGGAGAGAGGGGGGTGAGAGGGGGTAAAAGAGAAAGAGAGGGATGAGAGAAAGGGGGGGGTGAGAGAGAGAAAAGGGGGTGAGAGAGAGGGGGAGAGGAAGGGGGAACGAGGTAGGGGAGAGAGAGGGGGAGGGAAGAGGTGGGGGAGGAGAGAGAGGGAGGGTGAGAGAGAGGAGGGGTTGAGAGAGAGAGAGAGCTATCCCCACATACTAAACCATGAGGCTCCCCCTATCCTCCCCCCTGAAAAATGCCATACAAGGCAAATGCCTTGTTTGCCTTGATATGCCCCTGCTTGTGGCAAAGAAGGAATACTGGGGGGTCAGCTATAGATTGAAAGTGAGTATTGCAACCTGGGCTGTTTTTTAAATTCAAGAACAGTTTTGAGATTAAAGTGGAACTAAGCCCATCAATTTAACAGTTTCAAAAAACTGTTACATTAATGGCATGCCGGGAATGCTGACTATAACATTTGTTAGTGCTCTCAACCAAACTGTCAAACCATTAAATGGCTGGTGCCTAACTCAGTGTTTCTCAACCTTTTTTCAGTAAAGGCACCCTTTAAAATTATAGACAATCTCAAGGCACCCTTTAAAATTGTGGACAGTCTTGAGGCACCCCATTCTAAAATGTAAAAACTATTCTGATAGTTTTACACAATGCAGAAACATCCACATGTAGGACACCCAAAGTTAGAATTTATTCTTCCAAAGCAAATACACTTTTGCACACTGGTACTGACTAGTAATCCAATGTTTCTCTTCTCCTTCATTTTTTCTCCATTAGTCAGCTAATGTCACCCCAGGTGCTGAAGGAGAGGGGCACAGGAAGGTCCAACAAGGATGCTCTGGAGGCAACAGACATCCTCCTTAACTACTGAGGACATCATTGGTGGTTAGGATGCCAGTGCCTAGAAAGTTGTAATGATGCATAATGAAAACCTGTGACTTTGTGTCACTAAAAGGCAGGCTTCATCCACCTGCTGGCTTGTATACAATTTTTGATCAATTTTTAGGCATTTTGCCGAGGCACCCCTGAAAAAACCTCAAGGTACCCTAGTTTTAAAAGGCTGTCCTAAATGCTCATATGTGCAGCACCTTGGTAAAAAAAAAGGTTAGAAGGGTTTAGTTCTGCTATAAGTGATACCCTTTATTGGCTTATGAAAGTTATTGAGCAAACATGCTTTCATGATAGCTTAGATCCCTTCATCGGGCTTCTAAAGGGTGTCACTCAAACTTCAAACCTTTTGGGTAAATCAATGGCTAAAAGAGTATAATAGTCTACCCCTAGTTAATTTAGAAATCTGACCAATCCCAGAGCTGGGCTTTAAGTGTATTAGTAACAGTTGATGAACTGAAGGGTAAAGATTAAGGTTAGAAAGCCTTGTATGATCACTGTTGCTTCCCCCTCAAGAAAAGCCAGTGGCAGAGGTTTCTCACCCCCTCCAAGCTGCTTACAATGAATGTATAGTGAATCTAATACATATATATATATATATATATATATATATATATATATATATATATAAATTATTTTTTTTATATTTTATATTTATTATGGTCAGGACTACAAGAAAAATATGCTGTAGTCAACTAAAAACAACATTGCATATTAACATTATGCAGTACTAAAGAAAAATTAAAATGTAAAAAAGATGTTTTAGTAAGCTAAACAGAACATAAAATATTGCATATTACTATTATGCAGTCTTCCATCTGGCCAGCAGATGGAGCTCTGGTCCTCTTTTTCACCTATTTGACTATTTATTTTTTCAGCTGTGACGGAAGAAGCTGTTTGCAGAAACTTCAATGAGCTATCACAGCTCAGTAGGCAGTTTTAATTAAACAAAGGGAGCTGCAAAGCAAGCTTCATTTACTGTCTCCTTAGCTATTCCATAGGGCTTAAGGAATCCTATGTTATAAATTATTTGTCATTTTTATCTGTAATATGTTAAAGACTGAATGTATATATATATATATATATATATATATATATATATATATATAAAATAATACAAAGCAACAATTTAAAAATCTTAAATAAACTCATGAATTTAAACTGAAAAGGAAAACAACTCAAACATAACTGATCCAAAACCATAATTTTTTCACTTTAAAAATAAGCATGCTTGCCTGGCTGACCCAAACATGCATGGTTATTGTCAAAGCTTCTGTAAAAGACCTTTGCCAATGATTGAATGAATGGTCCGACTGTCTTAGGAGTTCTACAGCCATCTGAGGAACTAAAGTTCCTTGAACAATGATAGGTGAGTTAACGTAATAGATAAATAATGTTTTGTCTCGTTTAATCATGGTTCATTTTTAATTAAATGTTTTTGTCTTGTGCTTCCTTTTTTATTCAGCACAAAATTGTATTTTTAAAATGTATGATGCACAGTACAGACATCCAGCCTCCAGTCTTTTATTGCAGCAATGCACTATAGTAATACAAGAAAAGCTGAAAAGCAAACCATGAAAAATATGTTTTTTCTTATTATGTATATATAGTATGGGCATACAGCCTTATGATACAGTGCAGCATTATAAAATGGTACATTTATCATATTACTTAAACTGGGGTGATTTACTAAAGGCAGATCTCATTCATTAAGCTAAGTGGAAGTTCTCTTGGAAAGTAAACATCCAATGACGCGCAAGGAAAAAATACTGTGTTGTTTTTTTTTTTTATTTCCTTGCACGTGGTTGGGTATATTTTGCAAAGTGAATTTCCTCTGACTCTCATGATGGTCAACTGGCCTGTTGATCAACTACTAGATTCAATTTTGTTTTTAATCTGATATTTGCTTTATAATTATTTAACTGCTTACCATAAACGAGTCCTTCTGTATGCAATACAAATCATGAAGACTTGCATGTAACTCTTTTACATATATCTACATTCTAATTGTAAAATATTCAAAAAAACAAAATCCTATTTTTTAATATATTCTATGGAAATGGGTGATTTAAAGCTGAACTCCAGGCAGATGTAAAATATGCAAATTAACACAGCTGTGTAATCATTAATACATCATAAATGTTATTTTTTTAATGCAAGCAGTACCTGAAATTGACTTGGTTTCAGCCTCTAGAAGATTCTGCACAGTAGAGCTCAGATTGAGAGAGGGAGAAATGACATAAGGAGGCAGTCAGGTGTGCTGCGTGGAGAGAGTAAAGTGATAAAAAGTAATCAGCTCAACATTGTGCTGCTTCTCCTTTCACTGTCCATTCACAGGGTGATGAATAGCCTGAAAGAGGGGACAGAGTGCCTCGAAAACATGCCACCAATAATTTTAACACTACAACTGTGGTCACAAAATGCTTTAGGCCCCTTTCACACCTGCGCGATGCGTCACTTTCTTTAGTACATTTTGTCGTGCCACAGCATAGGGCAATCCATACACTTGAATGGGCTGCCGTATATACAACAAATACACCAAATGAGCTCCTGTGCCTTCTTTTTGGCAGTAAGGCTCGTGGGTTTTTAAAATTTGCGTTTTGACAAAACACGCTACTCGAGTTTTTCAAATGTTTTTAAGAACTGATGGCACTGCAAGCACGGGGCGTGTTTTGGCAAGTTTTTCACACATTTCCTAGAAAGGGCACATAAATGCACATTTCTGCATGCGTTCCCAGAAAACCAAGGTGTGAATGGGGTCTTAAGCTAAGCTACCTTGACCAGAGGTATTGTAAGGTGCTCAAACATACTTTTATTTAGGCCTTTTCATAGCACCAATGGAGCCTACTGAAGTTCATAGGCCAACATCAACTTTTGGAAATGGGAAAAGACTCAAATAATACCTTCCACGTTACATGCCCTCCCCCCCTAAAGACTGTCTTCTTGTGAGATTTGAGCATTTTCTATGAGCTGGCTGGAGGCACAATGACATCAACTTCACCTAAGCAATGTGGAAAGATGTTGGAGACCTCAGATGCACCCTTCCCCTCCTTAAAAAGCTGCATAGAGGTATGGGGGAGGGATAGTTGGATGGTTTCCTCACCTATCCCCTACTTCTGTAGTACAGAGAGCGTCATCCTCCTGCTGACAAGATGCCTGGGAATGCTGAGTAGGCAACACCTTACAAGAAGATGCTGCAGCACAAGACTGTCTTCTTGTGAGATTTAGACTACTTAACATCCTTCAAAAGTTGGGATGACATTAACTCCACTTAGGTACTACGGGACCAAGTTGGGAAAAGATGAATATAATATCTATGTTGTATTCCCCCCTCCCTCCCCAACAGGTGTGGCATTTTAGAGAGGGGGAACAGGGGAACTTGAATAAGCAGAACTTGCCATTAAATTGGAAGGCCCGCTTTAAGCACACCGTCTCTACCTCCCCTACACATTCAACTCAGAGTGTTTGTATTCAGATATTGGTAGTTTTTTTTTTCACAGGGAAGAAGATGGGGGTGATATGTATGCATATTTTGCCAATGTCTTCAAAGTTGAGGTGTTTCAGAAGCTCCACTAATGTAATGAAGAGGGATGGTAAAAGTAAAAGATAAAACCTGACATGTTAGGATGCATTCTCTCTACGGAGGTTAGTTTACTATGTTCTGCCAGACTATGAACATTGTTTGACAAGTACAAGCTGTAGGGATGTGTGTCAATTGGTGAAAGCATTTAGCACAGTTTTTCTAAAGATAGTCTCCTGACATATTTTAAGTCAATGCCAACATACTGTTGTTACAATAAGGCCATAATACTAGGTGGTGCCACTCCAGGCTGAGGTGTAGAGCCCCATTGGCACTCAGGATAATAGGGATGCAAGCATAAGACTCATCCAGTGAGCAATGAACATTTAGGCATGAAACCGCCGCTCACCATAGCCAGTCCTAGTATGGATGTGTATACATGTGAAATCCTCAGTCAATGCCGCTCCTTGGGCCATTCCCCTTGACATAATTCACCAAACCCACCGGGATTTAATCATAGGGGTCCCCTATGATTAAGTCCCGGTGGGTGTGGTGAAACATGTCAGGGGGCATGTCCAGAGGAGCGGCAATGACTGAGGCTTTCACATGCATACATCCTTTTTAGGACCGGCTATGGTGAGCGGCAGTTTCAAGCTTAAATATACAGTTGTTGATATATTAGTGTGTTTTCAATGGTGCAAGAACTTTTTGGACACAGTAGCAACATCCGCTGTAGGATTCTGCCTACTTTATGGTAATACCTAGAGTTTGTGGGTTGTGTTCTAGGATGTGGGATAGAATTAGGGTTTAGGACTTTGATTGACAGGATAGGATTGTGGTTGCTTGAGGTTCAGGATTAGGGGTTTGAGTTTTGGGGTGAATTTCTTAGCTTTAGATTTTCTGGTATGGCTATTGCCATGCCGAAATGTAGATGCCATTAGGATCAGTGCCAAAAACATGTCAACAAGGAAAATCCACTCCTATATCATTTATTGGTGGCAAAAATGTTCTGTGCCCAAAACTTCCAGGAAAACAACCATGATAGTTTTCAGAAGGTGAAAATCAATGCAGTTAAAACATTCTCATTTAGATGGTGTAAAGGTAGCTTTACGTTGTGTAACTTTTATAGATTATTTGACTCGATGGACTTTAATGAATAGTGTGCTTTCAGACATTCAAAATACTGTAAACAGAAAAATCAGTGCTACTACCCATATAACATGCTGATGATAGAGCTCCCGAGTGCTTGATTCACAGTCATTTGGCTGAGTAGATAATGTAGAAAAGGGAAAAAAAAAAATGTAAAAAATAAAGATTGGTGAAATTATTTTTGTTTTGTCATTTGATTTTGATTTCACCTTACGCATTATTACTATAAGGTTTGTGAACTTTAGTGGCACACATGTACTACCCAGTATGTATTGCAGCTGATTTTCCTTGTTAATTATTTGCAATCAATTAGGACAGTTAAGGGGTGGAACCTGTGATCTGTAGAGCTACTATTTATTTTAAAATTTTGTGTCTAAATGTGGTTATGACTAAGGCCTGATAGGCCAAAATGTGTTGACTGATTTTATCTGCATTTGTACACTGTGGTTTCTGAATAAAATTAAGATTTCTTAAGAGCAACAACCGGTGTGCAGATCATCTTTCTACATTATCTACTCATTCAATGCTGTATCTGGACTTTCAGTCATAGGTAAAGCTGCAGTTTTTTTTGGCTTATGTGATCAAAGGGATCCATGTTTGCACTGGATGACCAGCAGCTTGTTGCTAGTAGTAGATAGACACATTTGACTGGAATGGTTGAATGTTGAAGATCCAATGCTATGTCACAAGTTATGGACACTTGCATGTTTCTGGACTCAATCACTCCTTTGGGGGACCAAAGGTTCTCTGGTGGGGGAGAGTGTACCCGGGTGCTACTGGTCTGAGGAGCGCTCAGTCTTCCCCCACCCTCATTGTGAGCAGTGTGAGGAGCAGCTTATCTAAGCAGCTTCCTCAGTTCTGTCTGAAGAAGCTATTTGGAGTTTCAAAACGCTATCAACATTACAAAACTAGTTTTGTTGAATGTGATTAACCGCTACCAGCTATACCATGACCTGGATATATGAGAATCCTGACAAACAATTGCTAGTGCCTACGTTTCACCTATTTACAATGAAAAGTTAATTACTTTCCGCTCCTTATACCACAAAACCAGTATAAGAAAACAGTGAAAGATTTGCTGTGCAGCTTTTTGGATACCATTCGTTTACTTTTTCCTCTACCACGTGTTTTTTTATTTTTGTCAATTTTATAACATTACCGTTATCTAAATATTTAAATGAGATAGTCTAAAGTTGCCTACCAACCATGTAAGCCTAATTTGGTCAAATTTGTGTGCTTGTGGATATGGAGAGGAAGGGGGAAGCTTTGCAGACGCTGGCCTTTCATGGAAGGGGGGCGGGGGGCACCAACAGCATAACCCATCCTAGCCAGTCAATGCCCCTTCACCAGGCTCAGCCACCCAGGCCATGGGAAGGCTTACACATATACAGTAATTCCTCAGTCTGAATGTAATGGGTTAGATCAAGCATCCTTGAAATATAGGCCAAAGGGAAACCATTCACGTAGCGGAAAGGCTAGCCTACAATGATTAACTTTCTAGCATGGCTTTTTATTGGATGTATCATAGCAAATGTGCCGCCAGACTGGAAACACTCCACCTTGCTGCACATTCTCTATAGACTTCTCATCTATCGATTGGAAATTATAAGGTATTTCGGTCCTTCAAACCTTGAGTTTACCTGAAGACAAAAAACATTGAAATTACTATGACAGACTGATAGCCATTTAAGGGTTGCCTTTTTTCTAAGCTATAAAAAAACTATAAAAGAACATCTATCATGAACTGTGTCCAAAATTAATCCTATATAAAATTGCACCAACTGTAATCAAATGGCCTTCTCTGCGTGCTCTATTAATTTTTTCATATATTTTTACAGGCTTCCACCAATGTTGCTGTAGCTGGGGCACCAACTCCAATGCAGTATATCTGCTCCAGTGCCAGAACAGTTTTGAGATTTTGCTGGCCTTTGATATTACTTCCTCCCATGATACCTGTAGTACTGAGCTTTAAGGGGACTTATAATGAAAGAATTAGAAGGCTGCCATTGCTGACCGCCTTCTGAAAATGCTGCTTGCCCAAACATCTCAATACTCTTTGTCTTTCTAAGTCAGGTGGAATAAATGAGTCACAAGTAAAGTCAGAATCTCAATATTTTTTGCGTAACTGACAAGGAACATGAGAGCGACTCCATGAAAGCAACAGGTTCCTGGCCAGTCACTTACAAAATTTAGCAATTATGCAGAACAATGTGATAGCCATTCAAACTAGCATCTTTGAAAGGAGGTTTCAACTGAAATGTAAATATTCCCTTTAAGCAGTTGGGGCATAAAGGGTTGGCTTCTATAAATCCAAGTGAGATGAAATAATTTCCTACATTTTGGTTTGAGTTCGCATGTGCGTTTTGAATCCAGCAGAAATGGGCATTAATATTGATTTGCCTGCTTGTTACACATTTTGAAACCAGGGTTTTTAATAGGGGCCCCTTTGCAGATATAGCAGCCTCCATTCTTCTGAGATGGCTTTCCACAAGACTTTGGGAATTTGTACCTACTCAACCAAAAGAGCTTTTAATGTTAAGACCTGTCTTTCAGTTGATATTCCAGTTAATTTAAAAGGTGTTCAGTAAGGTTGAGGTCAGGCCTAGTCAAACCATGTTTTTATGGAGTTGGTCAGTAGGATTGAGGTCAGAACCCTGTGAAGACCATTCAAGATCCTCCACACCAAACTAGTCAAACCATGTTTTTATGGAGCTGATCAGTAGGGTTGAGGTCAGGGCTCTGTAAAGACCACTCAAATTCCTCCACACCAAATTGGTCAAACCATGTCTTTATCAATATCCATCAATAGGGTGGAGGTCGCAGCTCTGAAGAACACTCAGGTTCTTCCACACCAAAGCGGTGAAGCCATGTCTTTATGGAGCTGATCAGTAGGGTTGAGGTCAGGGTTCTGTGGAGACCACTTAATTCTTCCACACCAAACTGATCAGGCCATGTCTTTATTGAGCTTATCAGTAGGGCTGAGGTTGTGGGTTTGTGCAGGGGCCTTCACAGTAGAATTGAGGTCACGGTTCTGTGAAGACCACTCGAGTCTTTCCACACCAAACTGGTCAAGCCATGTCTTTATGGAGCTGATCAGTAGGGTTGAGGTCAGAGCTCTGTGAAGACCACTCGGTTCCTCCACACCAATCTGGTCAAACCATGTCTTTAAGGAGATGGCTTTGTGCAGACGACCACTGTTATGCTGGAACAAACTATTACCACAAAGATTGGAAGAGCACAATTGTCTAAATTATCTTTGTATGTTGTAATATCCTCAGCACCCTTCACTGAAGACACCTGAACTCTGGATTCTTTTCTCCATATAATGGTTTTTGTTAACGGTTGGTATAATTTTATATAGAAATAATTTGGATGCTTTTAATAACCGTCTTTTAAGTTATTTACAGTATCAAACATATATCAATAATGCAGTTATACTATTACTAAGCCATTTTCCAAAAAAAGCAATGTCCTAAAACATACAATTTAAAAATAACAGCTGTTGTGTTGGATATTATAGGTTTGCCTTTGGAAACACTCTTAGGCTAGTACAACCATCAGGATTCTGTCATTGCATGCAATAAGGGTACTTCAGAGATATAATGTTTCTTTTTTTACGTATATATTTTCTATATTGCTTTTTATCTCTGAATATTTTTTTTATTTGGTTTGAGTGTTGAAAATGTATGCTTGATTTTATTATTATTTTTTTTTAATATGACAAATGACTAAACAAAAGAGGCCAAGTCGATATTCATGAAAATTCTGCTTATCTCGAGCATCATCCATAGGCCTATTAGTGAATGCTCGAAAATGTTATTTTAAATTGGCTGTCTCGTTTGTTTGTATGTGTGCACTTTAACCATTATTGTGCTAGGGTCCTCTTCAACTGGTGCAAAGCAAACTTCCAAAATCAGGGAGCGGCCTCTAAACGGTGTTACTGTAATACAACTACACAACTTATACTGTAATGAACCTTGCACTGTAATGGTTAGTATTCAATTAAAAAAAAAAAATGAAAGTCTGAAGACTAATTTTTTTGTATTTTTATTATATAATCTAAGAACTGTAACATTTTTGTACATTGTAACTATGAGGACAGTAATTCTTTTTTTTTTTTTTTCTTTTATAAGTTAACTTGTGTGTTAATACACAACTAGTCGTGTTATCTAATATTAAGAAACATATTTATTAATATAATGTGGAGATCATACTGTAAATGCCTTGTAAACCAAAGCAACCAAACCAATATAAGCTTTCATTTAGTCATCCTGCAATGGTTGCGGTAACATGCATTGCATTTATGGCATTATCAAGATATTAAATATGATTCCATGTGATTATTTATTTATTTTTAGTAAACCCGCCGTCATCATAATATTGGCTCGCCATTTTTGCGACACTTTCTGGGTGCACTACAATGACTGGCAAATTTTCATGTGGCCAAGTGTTGGAAAATAAAGTGTATGTTTTAGCATTCTGTAAAATAAGGACCCCACCCCATTGTTGAAGTTATACATCTAGTGCGTTTCTATTACATCTCAGGACATGTGTAGTTAATGGTTATCGGTGATGTACTGTTATTATGTTTAGATGATTTAATTTCTTCAGCTATGCCATTTTCACTTTCAGAGATTAGTCTGCCTTGCCTTTAGGGAGATCATAGCGCATTGTACAGACTTTTATTTTTTATTTTAGTTATTTATTTATTTCAATTAGGCTGGACAATATTATAGATATTGCATAATTTTACCACTTCAGAGTCCAGTTGCCTGTTATATTATGCCACAATGTTTGGCTAACCATAGTTTAAAGTATTTGTCTAGTCAAGACGTTTTGGGTAGTGTAGCAAAGAGTTAGAAGCCCTTTCAGGTTTTTACTGCTATGAGAGATGGTTAGGGTTTCCCTTTTCTTATTATGCTTACAAGGTTTTACCAGACAGAAAGGAAAATCTGTAACAAGGATACAATCAAAAATACAAATCTACAATCTGTATCTGTAAGATCAAGTAAATCCTTGTTCATCTTGGTGGGTGGTAAAAACAGGGGTTAAGCCATGGTTTTACCACCTTACCAGCAAGCCACAAATTAACATGGCCAGTGGCAACTGGGACCAGGTGAAAACTGTACAACCTGTTGCATTTACAGGCATAACCACCACCAAACACAACCCATTCATGTGCATGGGACTGTGCTGCAATGTAATGCACATGGTTGGGGTGCATTGCTGCGGGTTTTCACGAGTTGTACCAAGAGTTCAGGAGGAGACATATTACCTCCAAGCTGCCTGTCAAATATCTCTGAAAAGCGGGGCCCTGGGGCAACATACTAATGGTCGTCAGGGTTTCCAACTGTCAGTAAATTCACGGACAGTTGGTATAATCCATCATTTTTACATCTGTCTGTGAAAGTCTGTAATGTACATCCACAGATAGATGTAAAAATTATGGATTTCACAAACTGTCCATGAATTTACTGACAGTTGGCAACCCTGATTGTCAAATAGTCCAGAAGTTTTCTTATTAAGTGATTAATGGAATATGGGAACAACGCATTTCCATGGTTTCAAGAGTCCCTCATCTTCAGGGATTAAAAAATTCTGAGATCTGGACAGGAATACATACCTGATTATAATGATTGTGGAATGCCTGTTCCAACATCAATTATTGATTGCTTTGCTCTTCCAGCCTAGTCCAAAACTCAGAATTTTTGAAGCTCTGAAGAAGGAGGATCCATTCAACCCCCAAAACATATCAGGGATGATTTACTAAAACTGGTGAGCGCAAAAAATCTGGTACAGCTCTGCATAGAAACCAATCAGCTTCCAGTTTATTTGTCAAAGCTTAATTGAGCAAGCTGAAGTTAGAAGCTGATTGGATACCATGCACAGCTGCACCAGATTTTGCACCCTCCAGTTTTAGTAAACATTTATGTCCATTATATGCCCTTTTAATGTTGCTTGTGTGTTCTCCCCACGTACTGCAAACCACAAGGGCATTGCAGAAGGTAAACTACGTTGGTGAAGGCACAAGTGATAAAGCTTTCAATAGCATACATTTTAGAAGTGGCTGTGGATGTAAATGTATACACTTTCTTGTGTCCAGACTGATAGATCTGGCAAGCTGAGCATTTCTTGCATGGAAGGAAGCCTTTGAGGTCATCAAAAAAAGAAGGCCTAGATGGCTGGTTCAGTATACTGCGGGCATTCTCCAGTCTTAGTAAATCAACCCCATTGGCTCTCTCTGTCCATTAATCATTTAATCAAAAAATCTTCTAGACTCTGTGACCATTGGTGCTGTGCCCTTACATATTTGGACTTCTTTTGCCTGGGGGTGGTCTGGGGTCCTCACCAAATCAAGTTAGCTTATTCAATGAGAAGGTCATTCACAAAACAAGATATTAATATCGGGAGATCTAGCACCTCTTATGCATGCACCCAAATGGCCAAAACTGAAAATCTGACAGGGGATCTATCCTTTCTTTACTCTGCAAGAAAATTTAATTAATTTAAATAAAAATAAATTAAAAAATAAATTAAAACATGTTTGTTCTTGCCTGTGTTTCTGCTGGAAATTCCTCTTACTTCACGTCTGGTAAATGCCATTAATAAGACAGGAAGGGAGGAGAAATCTCTCTGAATAACAGTTAAAACCCTACAAGAGTTCTAACCCTAACTCCAATCTAACCTAAACTAGAAACAATTATTTTGGCTTGACATATATTTTAAGGCAACACATTTTCATGTGAATCCAAAGCCCATCAGTTCATTAATAGCACTGTAGTAGACTAATTCTTGTCTTCAGGACATTTCTCATGACTTCAGTGGCTTAAAGTTCATCTGAACATCACAACTTGTAATGCATCTTGCCAAAAGATAAACTTTATTGCTATGACCATTGGCAGTATTTGTTTATTTGGTAACCAAGAATGATTAGTCTATTCATTTTTTAAAAATGCAAATTATATTATAGTATATTATACTGAATTATGATTTTTATTCTTGATTATTATTATTAGTTGTAGCCTGGTTGAATTTTAACAGTTGTAGAGAAGTGAACTAATATAAAACAAAACAAAAGTACCCGATGGCTACTGTGTGTTTGCAATTATTTTTTAAAGGATATCAAAACCCAAGAACACAAATTTAATATATTGCAAGTTATATTCCTTGGATGTGGTGGCTGCATTTGTTTTCTTTTTTGTAGACTAAGAACTTTATCAACAAGCATGGAAATTTGGTGTCCCACAAAGGACTTGATATTCTTTCCATGCTGTCTGTGAGCTACAAATTCCCAGACCCCATGTAAAGGAGATGAAGAGAGGAGAACCTGCTTAGAGTCCAAATCAAGAGAGAAGTCTACGATGATAACATTGCTCCTCCATACATACAGTACAATGAGCGAGCGTTGTCACTCTAGAGCAGGAAGTATGTTGCTGGCACTATCATTCTTTGAAAAAAAACGAATGTAGCCACTACCTCTAAGCACTGCTAAGTTTTCTTTTTGATACATTTTTATTTTTTGGTTTAAATATACTTGATATATCAGAAAAAGTGCACTCTACTGCTACTGATCAAACCAGCAGGAGATAGTGAAGTGCTGAAATCAGATCTATGGATGTCTGTGTAAACCTACCTAAACAAAAAGAGATATGTCTTATTAAAGAAAAACAAAGAACTTCTTGGGTTTTATAATATTGCAATCCTACTTAATTTATTTTTGAAGAAATCACTTGCAAAAAATGTTTCAGAGATTTCCCCGAGAATAACAATCCTTTTACATAAACCTTTCAGTAACTTGTGTAATGGAAGCGTTTCGTTAAGAAAGAGTTTAAGACTTTAACTTACGAGAAGATGAGGGAGACTATTGAAGGACACACATGCCTTAGCTCATTAGCTTCCATATTGAGATGTTTTGTTAAATCTCATGTCACCTCTGAATTTGGTCTGGCTTTGGACCTGTCAATGGCCATTAGGTTTGTGCTGATGGGCAGATACATTGTGCTTTCAGGGGCATTCTGTTTGCAATTGAGATCAGTTTGAGATACTTCTGAGGTCAATCAGAGTTCACTGACAGGTGCATTGACTTGCAGTTGACCTCCTCTTGACTAGGGAAGAGGTTGGGTTTGGTCCAAAGCTATGTTCAACCGAATCCGGAAGAAAGCTGTGACATGACTTAATATGGCCAAAGTGTCCATATTAGGTCAATTATGTCATCAGCATCCCCAGTCCAACAGTCCAATTCACACAAATTAATTCAGGAGATCAAACGGTGTTCATTGATAGGTGCATTTACCTGCAGATGACTGCCTTCTGACTAGGAATGAGCTCGGGCTTGGTCCAAACCCATGCTTGGTTGAATCCAGAAGACTGTGACATTGACCCAATATGGCCAAGTTGCCAAATTAGGTCAATTATGTCATGAGCATCCCGGGCCCTTTATGTACGTGAAGCTAAGGGACGGGGAACGGCCCGGTTGCATCTGATTAGCAATGACTCTTTCCAAACCCAAGCTCATCCCTACTTCTACTTCTGCTCTGCATTTAACCTTCTTATAAGCTGCATCAAGCTGTTTTTGACTTCTCATTCAATTATATGAGGGGGAAGCAGTCTTTTCCAACAGCCAGTCCGGTTCAACAAAAATCAAATGAGGAGATCAATCAGAGTTCACTAACAGGTGCATTGACTTGCAGTTGACCTCCTCTTGACTAGGGAAGTGGTTGGGTTTGGTCCAAAACTATGTTCAACCGAATCCGGAAGAAAGCTGTGACATGACTTAATATGGCCAAAGTGTCCATATTAGGTCAATTATGTCATCAGCATCCCCAGTCCAACAGTCCAATTCACACAATTTAATTCAGGAGATCAAACGGTGTTCATTGATAGGTGCATTTACCTGCAGATGACCGCCTTCTGACTAGGAATGAGCTCGGGCTTGGTCCAAACCCATGCTTGGTTGAATCCAGAAGAAAACTGTGACATTGACCCAATATGGCCAAGTTGCCAAATTAGGTCAATTATGTCATGAGCATCCCGGGCCCTTTATGTACGTGAAGCGTGAAGAGACGGGGAATGACCCGGTTGCATCTGATTAGCAATGACTATTTCCAAACCCAAGCTCATCCCTACTTCTACTTCTGCTCTGCATTTAACCTTCTTATAAGCTGCATCAAGCTGTTTTTGTCTTCTCATTCAATTATATGAGGGGGAAGCAGTCTTTTCCAACAGCCAGTCCGGTTCAACAAAAATCAAATCAGGAGATCAATCAGAGTTCATTGACAGGTGCATTTACCTGCAGTTGACCTCCTTCTGATTAGAAATGAGCTTGGGTTTGGTACAAACCCATGTTTAATGTACAAAAACTGGGGAGGTGCATCCAAGAAAACCGTGTCAAAACAAAACACCACAAGGATAGACTACAAAAGCAGTTTATTTAAATGAATGAATGTAATGGTGTATGCCCTCAATCCACCATGGGAAGTCCCCTGTACTACCCTACCACACCCCTCCCCTATCACCCCAGCACCCCCCAGCTGACCCCCACACCAGTAAAATATACCTCAAACCCACACCCCATCCCTACCTATCCCTCCTAGAACCTTTATTCCAAACCCATGTTTTGCTGAATCCAGAAGAAAGCTGTGACATTGACCCAGTATGGCCAGGTGGCCATATTAGGTGAATGATGTCTTGAGCATCCCCAACCCCACTAGCAGATTTCCTCTGGGTTCAGACCAAACCCAAGCTCATTCCTACTTCTGATCTGCATTTGACTTTCTTATAAGCTGCATTAAGCTGCTTTTGATTTCTTATATACGTGTATAGAAAGGGATTCAGGTGTGAAGCAAAGGCCCTATTGATGACACAGGCCCCAAGATGGCTATTACATTTGAAGGGGCCTTCTCTAACAGCAAGTCCAAATAAACACAAATTAATTTAGGAGTTCATTAACAGGTGCTTTGCCCTGCAGTTGACCTTCTTCTGACTATGGGTGAGCTTGGGTTGGTCCAAACACATGCTCTGTGGAATCCAGAAGAAAGCTGTGACATTGACCTAATATGACCATGTGGCCATATTAGGTCAATGATGTCACGACCCCCCCCCCCCCACCTCTGCATGCCCAGACTACAGCTGACTGGACCATAGATTTAGAACAAACCCAAGCCTATCCCTACTTCTGATCTGCATTTGACCTCATAAGTTGCAGCAACCTGATTCAAGCTGCTTTTACCTTCCCATTGGCTTGTATGGGAAGGGATGCAGTGCTGACACAAACAAAGGGTCCTTTTGATAACATAGGCCCTATGATGACCATTAGGTTTGGAGAGTCCAACTCAACAGAAATGACTTCAGGAGCTTTTCTGTTGACGTTAATGAGCTGAGGGTTGTAAACCACTGAGGTACAGAAAAACCTCTATTGCATCATACATAATATTGTCACAGGAAACCTTAAAATAAAATAACATATATATATATATATATACAATATACTACAATAGTAGAAAAAGCTTTAATTTATTGTACCCCATGACCGGTCTGACATTATCTGCAATTAACTTGAAACAAAATAGTTATCTATTTATTTGAGTTAGTCTATGTGCATTGCATGTACACATCATGACTATCTGATTGATTAGGTCAATTTAGGACGTTTCTCCATGCCTCCTTTACATCTTTCAGATTGCTGCTCACACTTAAAGCTGAACTCCGGGCTAAAAAAATATTGTCTAAATACAAAAGGTATGTGTTGTCTTACTTGAATCTTGGTCTCCTTTGTGTATTTCTTCCAGATCGGTGCAGTAATCCAGCATGAAACAACTCCTGTACTTTACCTCTGTGCAGGAGCTTCCTGTAATACAGACCAGTCACGGCTGCTCCCTTTCCTTGTGCGGGGTGGCTGGTAATGTATCCGCCCACTCCCATAGTGGGTGGAGCTGCTGGGCCCCTCCCACAGCTCTGCTCTCTGCACAGGCTATGTACAGCGCAGTGATGATGTCCTGCTTCTTTTACAAGTTTATATCTGGGCATTTGGTGCACACAAAGTGGACTTATAACCTTTGTAGCCATTCAAGAATATCTTTGAAATTAAAGTTTTTGTGCCCAGAGTTTAGCTTTGAAGGTGCTACTCAAAACCACATGTGCCCCAGTGTCATGGCACTGCAGGAGCAAGTGGTTTTTAAAGCTGAACTCCAGGTAGATGCAAAAACATTAAACATTTAAGCATTCTTTATAAAACTCATTAAAGGTATTTTTACATAGATGTTAGCAGCGTTCAGACTTGGGGGGTGGGATTAGCGCTAGGAGCCAACCAGAGGTTTAATGCTTTCTACAATGCTACCATTCTAGCAGGAAGGACAGAGCACAGGGATAACTTATCAATGTGGTGCTGCTCAATTGTCCAATTGATGAAAGGGGGGGCGGGTTCTGGACTATACTGCATTGTTTAACTGCAACGTGGTCTGCAGGGAGGTCCAGGACCTTGCTCTGCTATTTGGCAGGGGTATCTGTAACAGTTCGCATGTATGTATTTTAATTGCGTATTTGCCTGGTGTTCAGCTTCAAAGTGTAGCAGTAAAAAAAAAAATCACTGTGCTGAATCCTTGTCTATATTAAGAGGTCTGGCTGAATGCATCATTTCAGTGCAAGCGGAGGTGAAACAGGTGCTCCTAAATGTGACACCCATACCTATGGATCTTTGGACCTGATCATATCAGATAATCATTTCATGTATAGACAGCTACTGTCCTTTCACATTGAACGATTAACAAATGGTTTAGAAAATGGAGCCATAGGATGACCACATCTGCCCGTGTCTACAGCTACTCGACATTCCATTACTCCCTGCCATGATCAAAAAGTTTGACTGAGATGACCATCCCATTGGGCCACCCAAATTTAGTCTTTTGTATGCAACTTTATATTTATACAAAGTGAGTTTTTTTAGGTTTCTTGGTATATCAACGTATGTCCCTGTTGCTAGTTCTTGAGGAGTACTCCACCGCACACAAGCCATTCTTGTTTGGGTTCAGAGTACTAAAAGGAAAAAAATTACAAAAATAATACAGCCGTAACTCCATTCGTTAGGTGCCCTGGTTCACTCAAACCTGTAAATCTTCCAAACATGCTCTGCACAAGCAGTGATACCAACTTCCAGGGCATAGACGTTAGAGAATGGGGCTATGGAGGCAACTTTATTTACATTGTTGAAAATTTAAAACATTTGAAAAAAAAATATTTTACCCTGACTATTTTAGTTTGGCTGGAGTTCACCATTTGTTTCTGCAGCATAAGTGAATATTAGAAAAAAATATATAATAAAGTCAATATATTATATATTTTTTAAAGGTTAAGTGATAATATATACAAATGTGAGCGTATAGTTGTTCCCATTTTTGCCTGTTGCTATACCAAGACTTTCATCATTTTAGCAACAGACAGGTCACCATTTCGGCAAGTGGTTCAAGCCATTTTTTTAAAAAGGTTATAATAATCATTTTCGAGATGGGTTGTTTTTATCCTTTCCAATCTTCCGCTCAGATTTTTTTTTTTTTATTTAAAAAAAAAAAGTGTAATGTTGTTTTGTCCAAATTATGTATAAAATATGTATATGATGTATCTGATTACTGACAGCCCCTGGCTGTAATTTTAACCAGTATAATTAAAAAAACAAAAACAAATGCATAATGTTGGTGTTTAAAAATAAATAAAACATTACAAAAAATATAATTAAAATGTTTGTGTAATCTTGCATGGTAAAAATGTACTTAGTGCATTGAGAAATGTTGTTTAGGTCCTCGTGAAAGGATGGGTTTTTATTTTGAATTTTTTAAGTGATTGGTTTGTTAACTTGATCCCCCACCTATTCCCCTTCAGATGTATACCTTTTTGAGTTTATTTGACATAATTTATTATTTAATTAATTTGTTTTATTCCAATTCCATCGTAATGTAAAAATGTTCCTTAAAACCAGGTTGTGGGTTTTTTTTTGTTTAACAATATGGAAAGTGAAAATGTTTGTGTCTTTTTTGTGTGATGGTCACTGTACGGTGTATCCTAGTTTGGCCCAGTTATAAAGGACTTTTGTTTTATTCTCTCCCCAAGACTAATGGAAACTGAATTTGGCGATACTCTAGAGAATGGGTATTTCATTAAAATTCACGGAGGTCCGATCCGTAAAATTTCCTTCCAGTCAAGGTCTGAATAAAACACCTATTTGTGTGATGACTCATTCTCCCTTAACATCACAATTTTCCCTGACAATGGTGTCCTCTGCCCCCCACCTTCACATCCCCCCACAGCAATGTCTTCTGCCCCCATTTTACCCCCCCTCAGCTCT
>BLSH010489648.1:607084-633345 GCA_018402905.1 Glandirana rugosa
AAAGTCCTAAAAAGCCCTAGATACAAAGAGTGCTATTCTAGTAAAGAAACCAATTTGTCTTCAGGACAACTCCAGTGGCTAGATCTTACATCCACTGGTCCTGGCTATGTTTAGACTGTTCCTGATGTTCTCCAGCTCCAGTTCTTGAGGAGTTCCTATTGCTCCTGTTGCATTGTCCATAATTTAAGATAAAGCAGAACTTCCAATGGGGAGAGAGGGACTGCTTTGTAATGGGCATGACCTGGGAAATCAAGCCAAGTGTTCTCACCATTAAAGGCTTGAAGACTTTATGAGAAACTGCAAAGCAGGTTAAAGAAGTCCAAGGGTAGAAACAAGGTCTTAGACACAAACACTGCTATTGCAGTGAAGCAACATATTTGTCCTCAAGACTCCAATGGCTAGATCTTACATCCATTGGCTATGGCTATGTGTAGGTTAATCCTGAAATTCTCCAGATTACCTCGGGATGTTCCCATTGTTCCTGTTGCATTGTCCATAATAAAAGATAAATTAGAGCTCTAACAAGGAGAGAGGGGTTGCCTTATAATGCGCATGACCTGGGAAGTCAAGAGTCCTCATTATGAAAGCATTGAAGACTTTATGAAGTCAGATGGTAGAAACAAGGCCCTTGACACAAACAGTGCTAATGCAGTGAAGAAACATATTTGTCTTCAGGAGAACTCCAGTGGCTGGATCTTACATCCAGTGGCCCAGGCTATGTTTAGGCTGTCCCTGAAGTTCTCCAGCCTACCTTGAGATGTTCCCATTGTTCCTGTTGCAATGTCCATAATATAAGATAAATTAGAACTCTAATAGGGAGAGAGGGATTGCCTTGTAATGGGCATGACCTGGGAAATCAAGTCAAGAGTCCTTACCATGAAAGGCTTGAAGACTTTATGGGAAACTGCAAGGCAGGTTAAAGAAGTGCAATGGTAGAAACCAGGCCCTAGGCACAAAGAGTGCTATTGTAGTAAAGAAACCTATTTGTCCTTAGGAGAACTCCAGTGGCTAGATCTTACATCCACTGGTCCTGGATATGTTTAGGCTGTTCTTGAAGTTCTCCAGCCTACCCTGAGGAGTTCCCATTGCTCCTGTTGCATTGTCTATAATATAAGATAAATTAGAACTCTAACTGGGAGAGGGGGACTGCCTTGTAATGGGCATGGCCTGGGAAGTCAAGAGTCCTCACGATGAAAGGCTTGAAGACTTTATGAGAAACGTATATAAAAGTTTAAAAAAAAAGTCCAAGAGTGAGTAGAAATTATGCCTTAGACACAAATCTTCAGCCTATAGAAAAAGTCATCATTTGAGCCTGATGTCACCCTGTTTGTGACATCGACGTATCGTTGAGCCAAAATGAACACCAAACAAATGTCTTGGGAGCCCAAAGTCATTTATTACTTCCTCAAGTGGCAACAAGAGAACAAAAGGCAGTCAATGCGTTCCAGTTGCCACAAATCCCCCTACCTCAGGGCTTCAAAAAATACAAAGACTGTAATAGTAATTCTTTTAATAAAAGGAAGCATAATGGGATTTAACAATCGACTATACGAAAAACATTTATATTCACAGAAAATAGCAAATGGCCTAAAAATATATATTTTGATATATATTTTATTTATTTAGACTATTTGCCATTTTTCACTGATGTCATCATTCTTACTGTCCTTCATTGTTTTATTATTATTACAACCTTTGTATTGTTTGTAGTGTTGAGAAAGAGGGATTTGTGGCCCCTGAAACACATTGGCTTCCCTTTGTTTTCTTGTCATACGTGTAAGTAATAAATAAAACATTGACAGAGGATATGGGACAGTGGATAATGGTGCATCTCCATCCCCATAGGTTTGCCTATGGGACTTTAGCAGGAGTTGCACCAGACAAAAATAAGTCAACAGATCCTAAATAAATATAAACTTTTATTGAGATACATAATAAAAGATCCTATAAAATTTGCATAGAGTACATAAAAAATCACACATAATTGTAACCTGTATACATGAAAGAACAATTGGTTGGAGTCCTAACGCTCAACGCGTTTCATGAAACAACGTTCACTTCATCAGGAGACAGACATGTTGTATGGGATATCTGTAGAAAGCCTAAGTCATTAATATACCGTATACCAAAAGGAAAAACAGTCATAAATGGATTTGGACTCTTAAGACATTTGTTTGATGCTCATTTTGGCTCAGCTATAGGCAGATTAAAGAGATCCTGTCACGACGTAGCAAAAATATAAAAAAAGGTGCAAAGCACAGATGCCTTTTAATTCCTGCCTATTCTGCTGATGGTGTTGCCGATCTCTGACATCCCTGGAAGTGCTGGAAGTGAAGATTCAGCAGTATTGCTTAAATGCAGCACAGTGAGTAAAGGGCTTCATGCACATGTGATCTTTCTCCTAGGAGCCAGCAAAGAAATTCGGCATAAAAAGAATGTTCATTTAGGAGCATAATTACACATGCTTATGTGCACTTACAGATGTATGGCGTTCAGAAGCATATAAACTCATTGTATTGGCTGGAATATTAATTTATATCGGTCTTTGGAAATAATTGACATGCCTCCATAGGGTAATGTATACAAATTATGGTAGGCTCCTCTCTGAATGCAACTTTGATTCAGGCATTTTTTAATCCTCCTAAATGCATGAGGCCTTAAGGCTAGAGTTGAGCGAAAACTGTAAAGTTCAGGTCCGTACCAAACTTTGGGGTGTCCGGGACCCGGACCCGAACCCGGACATTTAAAAAAAAAAGTCCGGGTTCGAATTCGGGGTTCTGGTATTTGATTGCATGTGTTGAATAGCTGCTAAGGGCAGCCAATCAACAAGTGTTTCACTGGTTTGCCCTTAGAAGCAATCACAGCCATGCCTACTAATGGCATGGCTGTGATTGGCCAGTGCATCGTGTGACACAGCCTCTATATGGGGCTGGAGTCACCGTGCTGCATGTCATATGCTCTCAGGATAGTTTAGGGAGAGGATGCTGCTGGCTCTGTGAGGGACAGATTGCAGATATTATAGGACATCTCTGAACGATCTGATTGTGGACTAGGTAGAGATACTTGTACTGCTGCTTTGAGGGACAGATTGCAGACCTCATCCTGCTGCACAGAACGATCTGACTGGACTAGGTAGAGTCTGTTGCTTTAAGGGAAAGATTATTGTTCTAAAATCATCTCCAAGTTCTATAGGGAAAGGTTCCAGCTGTTGCTTTAAGGGAAAGATTATTGTTCTAAAATCATCTCCAAGTTCTATAGGGAAAGTTTCATCCAGCCGCATAGAGAACCATATTATTGTTCTAAAATCATCTCCAAGTTCTATAGGGAAAGTTTCATCCAGCCATATAGAGAGCCATATTATTGTTCTAAAATCATCTCCAAGTTCTATAGGGGAAGTTTCATCCAGCCGCATAGAGAGCCATATTATTGTTCTAAAATCATCTCTAAGTTCTATAAGGAAAGTTTCATCCAGCCGCATAGAGAGTCATATTATTGTTCTAAAATCATCTCCAAGTTCTATAGGGAAAGTTTCATCCAGCCGCATAGAGAGCCATATTATTGTTCTCTATGGCTCTCTATGCGGCTGGAAGAAACTTTCCTTATAGAACTTGGAGATGATTTTAAATCATCATTTCTTGCACAAAAATTAAAAAAACAGTGTTGACTACCTCCTCCACCACCACTTTCACCGCCTCCTCAACCTCCAACTCCACATCCAGCTCCATTTTTGATTTTTTTATGTGATTTTAGCTTAAAAATTATTTTAAGTTATTTCCCTATCCCCATTTCTTTGTAGGGCACTTGTCCGACTCTTACCCCCATTTTCCTTCCTTTTGCAGACCTCTAGGACTTGCCAGGACTTTGTTACAGCCATTTTTGTGCCTAAAAGTTCGGGTCCCCATTGATTTCAATGGGGTTCGGGGTCCGGGACAAAGTTCGGGTCAAGTCCGGTCCCGAACCCGGACTTTGTCCGGAAGTTCGGCCGAACCTGCAGAACCCGAACTTCCAGAGGTTCGATCATCTCTACTTAAGACTTTTTTTGCCATGCAGATTTTATTGTTTTTGCTATGCAGTGACAGGTAGAGATGTGCATGCAGAAAAATTTTGTTTAGTTTTGGATTAATTCGTTAAGTTAATCATTTCATTTCATCACATTTGTTATGTTCGAATGACTCGTTTTCAGAATTAATTTTGTATATTTGGATTCATTTCATGTATTCGTTGTTCCAAATCGATTCGTATTTTTGGAAATGATTGCAGAAGATAGGCTATATTTGCTTTAACGTGTTATTTTGGGAGATTACCTATGCACTCTGAGTCAGCCCTGCTAGTCAAACCCACAATGGCAAATGGAATGATTGGACGTTATTGACTTGGGTGCAGTGGCGGCTGGTGTTTTTATTTTTGGGGGGGCGGCAAACCCACTCCTGTCAACCCCCCCGGTCCTGCTCGGTTGGGTCACCTGCACTCCCTCCAGGAGTCTTGCGGTCGGCCAGTCATCCAGCCCCGCACTTACCCCATCTAGGTTGTGGGCGGGCAGCGCTCCTACGGGCAATGGACGGCGGGCCGGCGGGCGTTTCCTCCTCCTAGGCATCCAATAGGATTGCCTGTCCTTTCAGCCAATCAGATGACGAGTCTCAGGACCTGCTTCTTGATTGGCTGGGAGAAGGATCAGTGTGAGAATAGCAAATATTAATTCGCTATTTTCACTGGGTGGGCTCGGAGCTTAGTGCTCTGCACCCCAAGCCCACTCTTTTTTAAAGCCTATTAGAGCCCTTGGCTCTAATCACCTGCTTCAGAAAAACACCACCCCCATTTGAATGCATGTGTCCGGCTCCCTGCATGTAGGTCAGGGGGCCGGGTGCATGGATTGGGGGGCCGCGCCCGTGGGCCCTTAATTGGCGGACCACCCCTGGTTGCGTGTACGAACGAATGGAACTAAATTGATTTTGGATTCATTTGTTATGTTATGATTCAGAGATTCTGATTCCAACCCAAACACAATAAGTAGGAATCATCATCATATTTCACTTTTATACCTCACTGTATTTATTGCAATATGTTTCCATGTCATATTTCGTTACTATTGTGATTTGCAGATTCGGATACATTTAAATCTCTAAATAACAAAAATTTCATCCAAATTTTCGTTTTGCATCAAATCTAATAGCAAATGTCTAGTGACAGGGTTGCTTTAACTCTCCGCCATCTACCAAAAGCTAAAAAAAAAAAGAAAAATGTAAGAATTAAATACTAGGAAAAATGAACAATAGTAAAAATAAAAATGGTATGTTTAAATATAGTGCCTGTTTAGTGTTGCGGTTTTTTTTTAATCCCTATTTTCTAAAAGTGTCACAATAGAAATAACTAGAGTTAAAATGATGGCAGCCACATATATTTGTAATTAAAATCTATTTTTTTCTGTTCGGATTGTGCAATATTTCATACAATGATTCCATACCTAGGACAATTTCAGTATACCCTGTAAAAAAGAAAAAAGTGATCGGGACATATAAATGTAAAGAAAAAAAATTGTGCAACAAAAAAAATGTGTACATCTTTATGGCTAACTATCACATGCACACTTACATATTTATAGGGAAATCTTCATAGCTGTAATGTGCCACACCCCCAACTATTCAATACCAAAAAAAAAAAAAAAAAAAACACTTGTGGGAGGGATTGTATAGGCACAAGCAATAATGAAGCAACACACACTCACAAGGTACAATCTAAAAATATACAAGGATTTTTCAAAAAGTTTCCACACTTTTCTTAACTCTATTATATTATAAAAACTGCGGAAACTTTTTGAAGACCCCTCGTATTACAAATTTGATTTTTAAAAATTGTTTGACAATAACACATTCAGATAAAACCCAGAGGCTGACATTGAAATGGTAACATGCAATTAGATTTTTTTTATATAACAGCTCTATAGACCACATGACCTTAGATGTTTAATAAAGGCCAGACCCTTATGAGGTCACTATGTGGCGAGCCAACGCGTTTCAAGAAGCTCTTCTTTAGGGCACAGAGTATGCAATGTCAAGGATTGTACAGAAAGGTACCCATCAACCTTCAATTAAAATCAAAAAGGTTCAGTCAACTGGAATATCTTCCCATCATATGAAGAGTATAAAGAATAGCCTTGGAAGCCAAAAATCAACTGTCAGTTGTTCTCTTTATTCTTCAACTCTATCATATTCATATTAAGTGAAGGTGTCTGAGGCTGCCAAGGGGCCCATAGAGTCTATAAAATCTTGGGGTGCCATATGCTGGGCTAAAGCTCTCACCAGCTAAACAGAGATACTCTCCCGCTAGTTGTTCAGCTTGTGAGAGCTTCACCCCGGTATGCGGCACCCCAGGACTTTATAGACTTTATGGACCCCTTGGCAGCCTCAAATACCTTTATTTAGTACATTAGGATAGAGTTGATGATTAAAGAGGACAACTAACAGAAAAAGAGGGAGATAGCCCAAAATGTTATCACAAAATCATCAAAGACATCATATCCTGACGATATGCCCCAGAAGCCAAAAGATAAACTGTTGGTTGTCCTCTTTAATCTACAACTCTATCATATTTGTACTAAATAAAGGTATCTGCAGTTGCCAAGGGGCCCATAGAGTCTATAGAACCCTGGCGTGCCATATACCGGGATGAAGCTCTCACCAACTGAGCATAGAGTGGAAGAGTATCTCTGCTCAGCTGGTGAGAGCTTCAGCCCAGCATATGGTACCCCAGGATTTTATAGATTCTATGGACCCCTCAGCAGCCTCAGATACCTTTGTTTAGTACAAATATGATAGAGTTGATGATCAAAGAGGACAACCGATAGTTGATTTTTTTTGGCTTCCGGGGCTATTCCGTCAGGATATGATGTCTTTGGTGATTTTGTGATAACATTTTGAGGCTGCCAATGGTCCCATAAAGTTTATAAAGTCCTGGGGTGCCATATACCAGGTTGAAGCTCTCACCAGCTATATTTTGCCCTATATTTTGGGCTATCTCCCCCTTTTTCCTTGACCGCACCTCTATAGGATTCCCAAGACGCCACCTGCATATACTTATTTTTATTTTCATCTGATGCATCATACCATAGGGGAGATTTTCCAGCTGGCTTGAACCTTTTTTGTTTTTACTTGAAGGCTGATGGGTACCTTTCTGTACAATCCTTGACATTGGGTACTCTGTTCCATGAGGAAGAGCTTATTGAAATACGTTGGGTTGCCACATAATGCTCTCATAAGGGTCTGGCCTTTATTAAACATCACAGGCCACGTGGTCTACAGAGTAGTCACATTAACCGGTTCCCGACTGGCTCCATTTACTGCTGCAAGTTGGCAGCATAGCGCAGATCGCCGTGGGGCCACAGGTCGAGTGGACTCGATGTCTGTCGGCGACAGGCGATCGCCTTCTACATAAGAAAAGCGATGAACCGCCGATGTAAACATGGCGGTTGCCCACTCTGTCAGGCATGCGGCATGACAGTGATCTACTGATCCCTGTCATCGGGATCAGTTAGATCTGTGATGCCATTGCCAGCCCAGCCCCCTCACAGTTAGAACATGCCTAGGGAACAAAGTTAACCCCTTGATTGCCCCCTGCAGGTTAACCCCTTCCTTGCCGGTGACATTTATACAGTAATCAGTGGCCATTTTTAGCTGTATAAATGTAAGTGGTCCCAAAAAAGTGTCAAAAATGTCAGTTCTGTCCGCCGCAATATCGTAGTCATGATAAAAATTGCAGATCGCCGCCATTACTAGTTAAAACAAAAAAATAGTAAAAAACGCCATAAATTAATTCTCATGGTTTGTAAACACGGCAACTTTTGCGCAAAGCAATCAATAAACGCAGATTGTGATTTTTTTATTTACCACAAATATGTAGAAGAATATGATGAATAAATAAAATTAATGCATTTTTTTAGGATTTTTTTTGGACATTTTTGTCGCTCTTTTATTTTTTTGTTTATAGCGGTGATCAGAAATGACGCAGAGGTGATCAAATACCACCAAAAGAAAGCTCTATTTGTGGGGAAAAAAAAGAACGTCAATTTTGTTTGGGTACAACATTGCACGACCGCGCAATTGTCAGTTAAAGCGACGCAGTGCCAAATCGCAAAAAGTGCTCTGGTCATTAAGGGGGTAAATCCTTCCGGGGCTGAAGTGGTTAAACATCTAGTTGCAATACTAATGTACCATTGCAATGTCTGCCTCTTGGTTTTATTATAATGAGTTGTCATCAAATTATTTTTATAATAAAACTTGTAATATATTTTTATTTGCACCTTGTGAATGTGTGTTGCTTCATTATTGTTTGTGCCTAAAAAGTCCTTCCGACAAGTGTTTTTTTTTTTTTGTATATTACTTTTTAGTATAATGTATTATTATCACTACTATTAGATATTTATTTTTGTCATTAAATTACTTCCACCTTCCACCTACCTTTTAATTATTTATTTTATATTTATTTATTATTTATATTTATTTTCTTTATCTTGTTACCTCTATAACTGGGCCAATCATAGGATTCTGTGCCTCATTGAAAAATGAATTACTATGTTTTTGTTATGCTTGAAGCTAAGCCCCTCACTGCTGGAGAAAGTGCATTGCATTAACCAGATTGCATTCTCTAGCAGTGCAAGGTTTGGATGTATTGTTTATGTATGCTTTTTATAACTGTCAGTTTGTTGGGTTTTTTTAATATTATTATCTGAAATAAAAAAATACAGTTTTCCATAATCTTCTCGGAAGTCTGTGGCCTGGCCGTCTTCCCTGACAAAATGAATGTATATATTGTAAGTGCAGACTGTGCAGAGAGATTCAAAGGACAAATAGGAATTTTTTTGTAAAAGTCTGTTTATTTTTTTAAATGAGTTCGACATATCTATTTTGCCGCCATGTACGTGGTTTTGGGGAACCCAGGTAGCGTCAAGAGATCATGCCAAAATGAGCCAGAAAAAAAAAAAAACATAGTTTGTTTCGAATTTTCTTCCATTCATCTTTTTTCAGTAGTCTCATTGCCATTGTAAATGTTATATCAATACGTGCTAATGAAATAAAACAAAACAAAAATCGTCATCTTGACAATGGATTTATACATGAATCAGAAAGGATTTATTTGAATTTTGTACCTTTCCATTTTAATACATTATAATGTACTGACTTAACTGAAAAATATAAACAGTTCATTTTAATAAAACTTGGGTGTGTGTGTTATTTTTAATAATTTAGACACTAAGAAAAAAATGCTGAAATGTATGCAGTACTGATATACCTGTGTAAGTATTAAAGAGGACCTTTAGAGCCCTTTCACGCTGGGGCAGTTTTCAGGCGTTTTAGCGTTAGAAATAGCACCTGTAAAGTGCATGAAAACTGCCTCCCATGCCGTCCCAATGTGAAAGCCCAAGTGCTTTCCCACTGGGGCGGTGCGCTTGCAGAACATTAGGAAAAGCCCTGCAAGCAGCATCTTTTAGCGCTACCGCGGCCGTCCTAGTGTGAAAAGGCTCGTACTGTGCTCATAAAAGGCAAGCAGATGAGAAAAGACAAGTCACCAGTATTTCTTGTGGTCTTCCTGCAGCTAAACCTTTCCCTGTTACTTACCATGCCTTGTTCTGCATTATAGAACAAATATTCAAAGAGGTGCTATGAATTCCAAACAAGCTCAATAGTTCTGGTGAGGTGGCTCCCACACAGCAAGGCTTCACTCAGTGGTCATCCAGCAGTAGATCAAACCATAGAAATACAGAAAGGAGTGCCAGATTAAAAATAGACCAAAAACAGTGGGCCCGGCTGATTTGCCCCAGGCTTTCTTCCCTAAAGGCTGTACAAGCAGCCAGGCACACAGCCGTTCAGAGAGTCTCACGATTCAATGACCAGAAAGGGAATGCCTTTTTAGGGTATAATGCTTGTTGAACTTAGATGGGGTGCAGGCTGGGCTTTGGGATACTCCAAATTGTGTGCACTAAGAAAACAGAGGACACTCTTTGCCTTGTCTACACTCTTCAGGGCAATACCCTTCTTGGCAGACAATAGGAGAACATGCAACTCTGGGATTTCAGGCAAAGGTAAGGTCCCAATATAGCAACATTTGAGCACAGAGTGTTTGAGCAGTTAACAGTCACCAGGATCCCACACTGAAACTTATACCCACAATGTCCCCATGTACTTGGATACCTCTGTCCATTACTAGCCAGACATTTCTATTGTGAACTCCCAGGCCAAATCCTCAATGAACCCCATTTGAGTTGGCTCCAGCTCCTTTCAGAAAGTATCCTCCCCGCTCTCCTTGAGCTGGGATCTCGATGACCTCCTGCAGACATTCAGATATAATGCCTGGAAGGGGTCTCCTCCTCTTGGACAAGAGCCATATTGCTCCGGTCCCCAGATTATTTATGCACTCCTCGGCCACTTACTGGGCATCCTCTCCCCCCCAGGGATTGGCTGAGACCACCTGAATATTCTGCCTCTTCCAACCCACTGCATTGTAGAATCCACAGTTGAGCCTGCAGACAGTGAGACTAGAACAGCCAAAAATAATCACAAACCACTCCAGTGATTACAGAAGAGCTAAATAACTACATTTTTCTGAACTTCTCCAGAAACCTATTCTAGAAGGGTGCTACATACATTTCCAAGATCATTTTAATTGTTGGTAAAAAAAAAAGAGTCATAAAAACATCCAACGTGTTTTGTTTGGGGGGCAACACCCCCCCCCCCCATCAAAGTAAAACTCGGATGGTCTCAGAGAAAACAGTGACTTCACAGATCTATATTAAACCAGTATTGTACTTTACATATGAAGTAACAAATTGATAGCAGACAACTGCTGAGCTGCAATAGCTATCAAGTTGAACTCTGATGAAGGGAAATGGTGTTGCCCCGAACCATATTGGCTATATATGCTTTTTTTTTACTAACAATTATCCTGGACTCTTAGATCCTGTTTCATTTGGCTCTCCTTTCTCTATTTCTATGGTTTGTTTTGCGTGTTTCTCTGTGCGGTGGCCATCTTAGTAGAGCTTTCTCATGTCAGCGCTATTCCCCAATGACTGGTAATCTGATGACTGGTCAGTAATGATCAAGCAGCAGAAGGAGAGGTGGAGGAAGCACAGATCGACAGAATGAAGCAGGGAGATCCTTGCACTGCAGGTCCTCAGGTACAGCTTCCTTTTCAGTAAGAACAACAGTGAGCAGTATTGTAGTGACATCACCAAACCTCACTCCAAATTTCCTGAGGCTACCAAGTTTGGAAGCAGGGAGAGCCTTTCACTGCACGTCCTCAGGTACAGTGTCCTCTTCAGCAAGGAGAACAGTGAGCAGCACTGTAGTGACATCACCAACTCTCACTCCAAAGACAACCGCCCCTCCTGCCCACCCCTTGTCCCAGACCTGTCTCACGTACAGCTTCCTCTTCAGCAAGGAGAACAGTGAGCAGCACTGTAGTGACATCACCAAATCTCACTCCTAATTTCCTGAGACTACCAGGTTTGGAAGCAGGGAGATCCTTGCACTGCAGGTCCTCAGGTACAGCTTCCTCTCCACCAAGAAGAACAGTGATCAGCACAGTAGTGTCATCATCAAATCTCATTCCAAACATCCTGAGGCTTCCAGGCTTGGAAGCAGGGAGATCCTTGTACTGCAGGTCCTCAGGTACAGCTTCCTCTCCAGCAAGAAGTACAGTGAGCAGCGCTGTAGTGACATCACCAAATCTCACTCCAAACTTCCTGAGGCTTCAAGGTTTGGAAGCAGGGAGATCCTTACACCGCAGGTTTTCAGGTACAGCTTCCTCTTCAGCAAAGAGAACAGTGAGCAATAGTGTAGTGACATCACCAAATAGTATTCCAAATTTCTTGAAGTTACCAGGTTCAGAAACAGAGAGATCCCTGCTTCCAAACCAAGTTGTCAGGTACAGCTTCCTTTCAAGGAAGGAGCATAGTAGTGACATCACCAAATATCCCAAAACTACCAGGCTTGGAAATAATTCATGCACTGCAGGTCCTCAGGTACAGATCCCTCTCCTGCATGGAGATATATAAGCAGCACAGCGGTGACATCACTCCAAATCTGGTGAAACTAGCCATCAGTGTCTTAAATGATCTCACACTGTAGATTTACATCTATACATATGTATAGCTATGAGGCTACAGAACAGGGAGTGGCCCTAGGCACAGGAAGTGCACTGATATTCAAGACAACAGTTAAAATGTTCAGGCTACTGCTTAGGCAAAATTCTTTTTTTTTTCTAGATGTGCCTTATAAGATACCAAATATTCACTTTTCAAGTCAAAGGGGGAGTTTATGCAATAGAGATTCTTCTAAAAAGACATTTGGGAGGCTAATTTTTCCACTAGCTTTTTTCTTAATTCTTGGGCAATCCAGCATCAGAAATTCTCTGTTAAGACTTATATTCATGTTCCTACCACCATTGGGAATCTACACATTTTGAACCTTTTGAGAAGTCTTTACTAGTGTCCATAAGAGATATAATGAGCAGGAAGAAAATTTAAAATGCATCTAACTAAATTTGAAACTTTTAGAAATAAATATCCTGCCTAAGACACTACAAAATTACTATTATTATCTTTCTTTGCCAGAACAGCCTGTACCCTTCTCAGATTTAGTCTCACTTTGTTTTTAGGGCTGAACTTTATGGCTGCCACCCAGTGCCCATCTTGTGTCAGCCAGTGATCAACAGGCATCCTATATCACCCTGTGACTCCAGAGCCTCCCGTGTTGCCCAGTGACCCAAGAGCATCCTGTATCACCCAGTGACCCTAGAGCCTTCTTTGTTACCCAGTGACCCAAAAGCATCCTGTATCAGCCAGTGACCCCAGAGCCTCCTGTGACCCAGGAGCAAAGAGCATCATGTATCAGCCAGTGACACCAGATTCTCCTGTGTTGCCCAGTGACCCCAGAGTATTCTGTATGAGCCAGTGACACCAGAGCCTCCTGCCTTGCCCAGTGACCCAAGAGCATCCTGTATCACCCAGTGACACCAGATCCTCTTGTGTTGCCCAGTGAACCCAGAGTATCCTGTGTTGCCCAGTGACTCAAAAGTATCCTGTATCACCCAGTGACCCTAGAGCCTTCCGTGTTACACAGTGACCCAAGAGCATCCTGTATCAGCCACTGACTCCAGAGCCTCCTGTGTTACCCAGTGACCCAAGAGCATCCTGTATCAGCCAGTGACCCAAGAGCATTCTGTATCACCCAGTGACCAAAGAGCCTCCTGTGTTGCCCAGTGATTTAGCCAGTGACCCCAGAGCCTCCTGTGTTACCCAGTGACCCAAGAGCATCCTGAATCCCCCAGTGACCAAAGAGCCTCCTGTGTTGCCCCGTGACCCAAGAGCATCCAGTATCAGCCAGTGACACAAGATCTTCCTGTGTTGCCCAGTGACCCCAGAGTCTCCTGTGTTACCCAGTGACCCAAGAGCATCCTGAATCCCCCAGTGACCAAAGAGTCTCCTGTGTTGCCCCGTGACCCAAGAGCATCCAGTATCAGCCAGTGACACCAGATCTTCCTGTGTTGCCCAGTGACCCAGAGTATCCTGTGTTGCCCAGTGACCCAAGAGCATCCTGTATCACCCAGTGATCTCAGAGCCTCCTGGGTTGCCTAGTAGCCCCAGAGCATTCTGCTTTGCCCAGTGACCCCAGAGAACCCTGTGTTGCTCAGTGAACCCAGAACATCCTGTATCATCCAGTGTCACAGTCCGGGGTCAGGCTTTAAGACCAGTAGCTATAGCAGTAGAGAGGCTTCCCCAACCAGCTGGATAAGTAAACAAGCAGGTCATCCTGATGGATGATGCAGTCTCACCCAAGGGTTAGGGTCTAAGCACTAGCCGGTGTTCACCAGAGCTCCTGATTGTGGAGATGGGTTTTGCTGCGTGTTAGTACCAGGTTGCGGTCCTCAGGATTGCCCCATCAGGAGGTGAGCAAGCCAGGGTACTGCAGCAGATATAACAGGTAGGGATCAAGCAGAAGCATAGTCAGTAAACAAGCCAAAGGTCGGTAGCAATGGTTGCAGATTGGGATTGAGCGGAAGTGTAGTCAAAGAACAAGTCAAAGGTCGGTAATGAGTGGTAGGGAAGATATGGATGGCAGCAGAAGAGGCAAGAGCAAGATATTGGCTGGTGAGAGTACAATATTCTGGCCAAAAAAATGCAAAGGCATCACTTAAATAGGAAGTTCATGGGAGGAGCATGGAGTTCGAATTTCACTAGAAACAAGGCACAAGGCAGGATTCTCCAAAGATGCAGACAGGGTGCAGTCCAGCCTCTCAGGTGGCTCAGCAAGAAGAGCTACTGCTGCCAGATGCAGCAGAGGTCATGGGTTCAGATCCTGGTTCTGACATTTACTGACCCCAGAGCATCCTGTGTCACCCAGTGACCCCAGAGCGCCTTGTTTGACCCTGTGAACTGTCTTTCTTTTGGTATATACAGACCCCTTGTTCGTAAAAAGGGGGATTTCCCATTTTAAGACAGTTGTTACCAGAACAGGCCTCCCCAATCAAAGTTTTCCCCTCACTTCTTGCTCTCATGACAACTCAAAAAGATTTCCCCTCACTGCAATGGTCACCAGGACAAATAGGAAGGTGAATCTTCCCAGCGGGGACATGAACAGCAATAGAAAAAAAAGTTTTGCTTTTACATACATTTTAATGTCTATAATCATTAACCCTTTCAAGACTGGGACCATCCAAATTCTTACCAACAATTATAAGCCCTGATGAAGTGAGCCCGTTAGGACCCTTGAAACACATTGGATTTTCCTTTTAGCATTTTAAGAATAAATAAATTCTTCATGGTCTCCTAACCATTCATCTGGTGCTCCTGTTTTTTTTTTTCTCTACCTAATGGAGTGAAAGTTTGCAGGACTAAGCCTTGAAGGCATAGGAAGTCAGGCCATGGTGACAACCAACTCAGGCTGTGACATGGAAAAAACATTTCTGGGTAATAAAATTCACAGCAGGTATCCTCAGATGGTATTTTAGCTGAAAACTTTAAAATGGAGCACGGGTTCTCTTTTCGCCACCTCATCAGCCTAACGCTGTAATATTCTGGTTAAAGCAATTCAAGGCAACAGCTCTTCATCAGAGCCAAAAGTTGGCTCTGATGAACAGCCGTTGCCTCGAAACATGTTTGCTAGTATATTAGAGGTTGGCCTTCTAATGAAGCACTAATGGACAGAAGAGATGTTCCTTATGGAAATGAAAGAAGCGTGTCTTTTCAGCACTTTTGTGAGCATAATATATTTATTTTCTTTTAACAAAGATGTTTAGAGTATCTTACACTCTGCGAATGCCCTCTCTGTTTCCTTTACAGTTATAGAAAGAAGAATAAAGTCATGACAACAATCTGTACCAGCCAATGTCCTCATTTCATGAAAACTAAAAACTTTACAATATTTGAAAAGGAATATATTTCTACAATTGTAATCTACGAATAGCCCCAGACAAACACTAAAAAAGGTCATTTTTTATTTTGTCAAAAATACTCTTTGGGGTCTTTGTAAAAAAAAAAAAATGTGCTATAGGAATGGCACAAGCATTCACACAGCTGCAACACATTACTGTATATACTTGCCTAATATGTTTATTTCCTATGTTTGTCACCTCCATCTAGTGGCCATAATGCAGTATTTTCCTGATTGAGGTATTTCAGGTTCATACCTCAGTATAGCCACTAGATGGAGCTGGCGATGATCATAAAACATAAAAAAAAAAATATTAGGCAAATATACAGTAATTCACGGGTGTGCTGGAGTCATTATCACTGCATTTTTTTTTCTGTTATAAATAGACCCATTTAACTGGTTCTACATTACCATCTTGCTTTGCATAAAAAAAAGTTTTTGATGGAATTAGGCTTTAAGACGGTCAATTCTACCGTATTTAGAATTTCTTTCATAGCACTTCCTGGCCAAAAAAATGTATAGTATTCAGAACATCTCTGCAGTCAGATTATACTACCGCCACTCAACCCAATCCACTATGCATTGTTATGCAAGTGTGCGGTGCTCCAAACAGGCACCTATCAGCTGCAACTAGGCAAAGTGGCACCTACACTGTAGCAATGCAACAATACTTTATTTGCCACAGGATGAAAATAAGAAACTTGCTTACGTACTGACGCGTTTCAGCTCTGTGTGAGCCTAAATCACACGTGTTTCAGCCCTCTAGGCCCACAGGGCTGAAACACATGAGCGTGGAGGCATGTTTGTTATTTTTATCCTGTAGTAAGTAAAGTATTTACAGTGCAGATGCTACTTTCCCTTTTTACATCTTTACAGTACATGTACATTTCTTGAAGTTTTTTATCTCCTTAAATATGCTGCAAGTTCAAAACAATACCCCTTAATTAGCCAGAACTCAGGGACTCCTAACTTCTTATGTAGCACTTGCCCCGATTCTCCTGGAGCCTGATGGTGACTCTCAGAGGTGGGGAGGGTTACACATTCCTTAGGGTGTAGGGTGCTGGGCATGGTGGGTGATGAGCAAGAAAAATAAATTGCCAATCACTTTTAAGTTTTAAACAGTAGAAAGTTTATTTCTCAATAGGAGCAATATGGGAGAGAGGGGACAGGGCACAGGATGCCCTTAATGAACGATCAACAGATAGGCAGACTCCTTGGACAAAAATTGGTGAGATACGGTAGACAGCAGTACAGGAAAAAGAACCTTTAAGCTGAACCAGCACATCTGTTCTTTGTAGGACAGACTGTCGCCTCTAGTAACTGAACTTTACTGCTTCCTGCACATGGATTCACTTGGATGAGTTCTCTCCTGAAGTCCTCTCAGCCACTTCATAGCCTCCTGCTCATGAAGGATCACCCCTGGTGCTTTTTGAGAACTCCATCCCTCTCAGAACCGCTTCCAGATCTTTGGCAAGTTTTCCTCAGCAGAATAGGCCTCAGACCTAGCAGCCAGGCAAACTCCTGGATAGGCCTCAGGATTCAGGCCTAGCAGCCAGGAGCTGTTTCACATGCATCCAGCCAGACCTCTGTCTGGGTGGGAAGGACTAACCCAGATCACCCGACTTCTTCCAGTTAAATACCTTTTCTCAGCATGCAAAGCTACCAGTCTGATTGGCTGAGAAAAGTATGTTTATCCATAGCTTTAGCTCACTGTAGCTCATCACTCTAATATCAGAGGCAACATCACCACCTACTGACAGAAAGCAGAAGCCCATAGGATTTGGAAGAAGCCATTTAACCTCTAAACACTACAAATGAACATTACTGTACAAAATTGAAGATACTGTCTCTCCTTAGCCAAGGAAGACTCGAATTATGCAGGAACACCTGAAAAATAGAAAAACAAGCAATATGGAAAACATGACATCTTAGCAACACGCTATACTACAATCTACCTATATAACACTATTTTTACTAAAGCAAACCTTTATATATACACATCGAAAATGTTGTCAGTCCTCAGCTGAAGAAGACAAGCATTATCACTTTACTTTACACTAAAGAAACAGATATCTACATATACCTCTCATATACCTGCTCTCAGCCGAGGAAGACAAGAGTGTAAAAGGTAAACTCACATTAGTATATTTTCACATACTCTACAGTCCTAATAATCTAACTGTATATTAGCAATATTAACAGTATGAAGCAGGCCCCACTCCCGAGAGAGTAACACCTTCTTCCAAGACGTATATACACATCCTACAATAAAAATGTATATATATATATATATAAAAAGCACCGCGCCAAACAAATAATACAAAAAAATCAATCAATAATGATAATAGCAGCTGCCTAATATAATAAAACATAAAACACAGTGAATTCATAATGTGCACAAATGATTCACAGCAGCGCAAGTGTTTAAATAACACCCTTGAGAAATAGTTCATGAAAATAGTTCATAAAATAGTGAATATATATTCCAACATTCAAAGATAGTCCAGGAAACATCGGTGATCAGACAGTGTATGTGTGGATGTAACAAACACCCTTAAGCCTTCCTCCACCATGCACCAGTGTCTCCCATCACCCAATAATACTGAGGCTCACCAAACGTCAATGAAAAACCAGCATAGACCGTCCAATATAGGCGTCAATCATTCAGGCAAGGCAATTCCTCCACTCCTATATTAGTCTATGTGGAGTCTCCGCTCATGTATGGGAACAAGAAAAACTCCTCATAGTGCAACACCATACCACTTAGTATAAAACATTTATTGAATAAGGTATTGCTCATACATTTTAAAAGCCAACATATCGCATAATAACTAGGTTACTGGTGCGTTACCGTGCTGCCAGACCGCCTTGCATCATGCTGCCCCAGCCACACATCCAGTTCCCTCAAAGTTGCCGTGTAGATACTACTACAAGGGTAGTGACTACACGGCAACTTTGAGGGGACTGGATGTGTGACCGGGGCAGCATGATGCAAGTCAGTCTGGCAGCACGGTAACGCACCAGTAACCTAGTTATTATGCGATATGTTGGCTTTTAAAATGTACGAGCAATACCTTATTCAATACATTTTTTATACTAAGTGGTATGGTGTTGCACTATGAGGAGTTTTTCTTGTTCCCATACATGAGCAGAGACTCCACATAGACTAATATAGGAGTGGAGGAATTGCCTTGCCTGAATGATTGACGCCTATATTGGACGGTCTATGCTATTTTTTCATTGACGTTTGGTGAGCCTCAGTATTATTGGGTGATGGGAGACACTGGTGTACGGTGGAGGAAGGCTTAAGGATGTCTGTTACATCCACACATACATTGTCTGATCACCGATGTTTTCTGGACTATCTTTGAATGTTGGAATATATATTCACTATTTTATTAACTATTTTCATGAACTATTTCTCAAGGGTGTTATTTAAACATGTGCGCTGCTGTGAATCATTTGTGCACATTATGAATTCACTGTGTTTTATGTATATACACATCCGATCTATATACTTAAAGCGGAGTTCCACCCAGAATGTTTTTTTTACATCATTCAAGTCCTTTGCCTATATAGACTTACATTTGAAGGAAAATACATTTTTATACTCACCCTAAGTCACTTGTTGCTAGGTGGTCTCTGTAATCTGCCCCTTTTAGGTCCTAGGCTCTTCTCCTCACTTCCTGCTTCGCCTGGCCTCCTGGAAGATGTGGCTCATCATTTCCCAGGAGTCGGTGGGCTTCCATGTACTGTAAAATTGTGTTATTTCCAGACAGGAAATTACGCAATTTAAGGCGGACCGAGATCGAGGAGTGCATGATGGTTACCAGCCATGCACTTCTTTCAGGAAGAGATGCCAGGAGACTATGGATGGGCTTCAGATGCCCTCACCTAAAATGGAAAAGTCCAGCAGTGAGAGAAACGAAATTGTGAGTAAAAAATAAATGTAATTACAAGGTGGTTTGAAAGTAAGGAAACAAAAGGTTACATCTGTTTAGTATTAAAAGAGTGGATGGCAAAAAAAATTAAAAAAAAATTTCTGGGTGGAACTCCGCTTTAAACTCTAAATTCCTAAACATTTTCCTATGAAGATAGGGAATTTACTGTTCACACAGATTGGCTCTCCGCTGTCATCTAGTGATAGTAAAACAAAGTGGGAGAAGCAAAAAGTTCACTTGAATGTTTTGCAGTCCATGTAGTATAGGTTTTAGATGTAAACTGGCCCCAGGACCCAAAAGCACACCCTACCTGACTACCTAACTAGGCTATTCACATTGTCTCTGAAACCTCAGAGTTCAATGGGCAAAATTTTTCTAAGTGCATCAACACAAAGTCATCTCTTTGGATGCTAAAGAGCAAAGAGAGACATAGGGGTGAAGGAAGATGAAATGCAGAATCTTTGTTAAGTGACTGGCCCTCTTTAATAGAGAAGGAAGATAAGGAGACCTCAGCCTCTGAAACTTGTGACCTTGTTGTACCTATTAATCAGGGAATCACCTTCTGTACAGAACGGCACCTGAGCTGACCCACATAAGAAGGCACTCTGTGGTGGGACATTGCAAAACTGGTGCAGCATGACAGAAGGGAGCCTGGAAGGAGAGGATGAGGCGACATGCCCAGGAGGAAGCAGCAGGCACCAAAACTGGCAGCAGGTTACTTCCACGACGAAGAGGACTTGAAAGGTGACAGCATAAAGGATGAAGAGGAGGAAGATGATGACAGCACCTCCACTGCCCATCCCCAGGATAGCATATACTCTCCCACCGATGAGGAACAAGAGGTAGTTGGGGACCCAAAGAGAAGCTTGAGCTTCCAGGGCTCTCTGGCAAGTCATACGTGCAACCAAGATGGGGAAAATGAGTCCTTACTAAGCGATGCCAGGGACCAGGTGGCGGACACGAAACGCTTATCATCTCCTAAAGATGCTCAGGACCAAAATACAAACCAACAACCCAGGCCGGAAGGAGAAGCGCAGGACAGCATCAATAAAATGAAATGTCCTATGCCAACATATTGTTCGACTCCTACTGGACAAACTTAGGACTGAGTCTTAAGGTTCCTCATGCCGACAGAAAAGCGTGTGAAAGCCGTAATGGAACCAGTAAAAGAGATTTTGACTGGCAACAGGATGCCCTTTCGAAAAGTTTACAGCAAAACCTACCTGCGAAATCCATTTCCAAGCCAAATCTTTTCAGCTCTGTCCAGCTGTACCGGCAAAACTCCAAAATGTACAACACAGTTTTCACAGGTGCTAGCATGTTTCGCTGTAGACAGTGCAGTGCCGTGTATGATACCTTCATGGAAATTACAATGCACAAGAACAAAACGGGCCATTATCAAGACTACAACCGCAAGAAAGACAAGCACAGACCCAGCCAGTTACTCAAAGCCTAGAAAATGGGCGTTTCAGGACATGGACAAAGAGGATGCACAGAAAGTTTTAAAATGCATGTTTTGTGGTGACTCGTTTGACTCACTTCAAGATCTAATTGTCCACATGATAAAAACAAAACATTACCAAAGAGTGCCTTTGAAGGAACCCATTCCAAGCATCTCCTCTAAAATGGTCCATTCTACGAAAAAACTAGTTTTCGAAGTGACCCGACCGTGCTCGCCGGATTCCACCACAGGTTCCTTTGTGGAACACTGCAGCATGCGCAAAAAGTCAAACGCCCAACTGCCCTCCAACAACCGCTATGGATATCAAAATGGTGCCAGCTATACTTGGCAGTTTGAAGCCTGCAAGTCTCAAATTCTAAAGTGCATGGAATGTGGTAGTTCTCAAGACACTTTGCAGCAGCTCACCACATACATGATGGTCACTAGACATTTCTTGAAAGTTACTAATTCAGCCTCAAAAAAGGGAAAGCCGCAGGTCTTGGACCCACTGGCTGTAGAAAAGATGCAGTCCCTCTCGAATTCCCCCTCGAGTGACAGTCAGTCAAAACCATCCGCAAGCTCTCCTTCTGGGGGATCAACATCGGAAATGATGACCAGCAAAGAATGTAAAGAAGACAATTCAGAAGAAGGTAACAAAGATGAAAAAGCAGACACAAACGAGGAGCATAGGGAAGCTCTAGAAAAGCCTTTTGATCCAACTTTGAAATACCAATACTTAAGAGAAGAAGATTTGGAAGATGCTTCTAAGGAAGGAGGTGACATTCTGACATCTTTAGAAAACATGGGAACCTCAGCGATTAACAAGGCCCAAAATGGAACTCCAAGCTGGAGCATGCATATCCCAGCATCCATGCCGCATACCAAATCTCAGATGTCATGAAACCTTCTATGTCTCTTAATTCTCAAAAAATGCAGATGAGGACCTCCTTCTCAAATAAGTTTAGGCGCATTGCTCCTAAAGGCAAATCTGTGCCTCTTCCCTCAAACACTCCTCCCGAGCCCCAATCTACACAAGTTAAAGAGGAATCTGAGGATGGAGAATTAGAAAAAGAACTATCAGAAGAAATTAAGGTGGCTGGAATGCCAACAGACGAAAATGAAGAGTCACCAAAAACCTTAGACTTGCTTGAGATGATAAAAGAACCAAACAGCTCACCAAGACTAGAGGAAAAGGTGAAACAGAATTGTGAAAAGGAGAAGACAAAGTTCCTGGAGCCATTGGAGTCTTCACCAAGAAGTGAAGACTGTTCAGCACTGAGGAGTTCAGCAAATTGTTCGCCCAATATCCCATGCATAAACCCTCTCAGTGCTTTGCAGTCTGTTCTAAACAATCACCTAGGAAAAGCCTCTGAATCACTGAGGTCTCCAGGAAGTTCACATTCCACAAGCCTAGTCACCGTGTTTCAGACGCCTCCTGTTAACCGGGTGGACAAACAAGCTGTATGTCTTACTCCACCGCGGCCTACGGCTAAATTTTTATTTGAAACCAGTGACCAGCCCATTGACCTCACCAAATCTAAGAATAAAAAGGTTGAGTCTGCCAAAGCCAAGTCTTGCAGGTCTCCAACTCAGAAGCACGCTCTGTCAGACATAGCTGATATGGTCAAAATTCTTCCCAAAGCTACAACCCCGAAGCATGTATCTTCTGGAAGAATGGGCCCCATTAAACTAGACATGGACTCCAGGCACATTGATGTAGTCCCCACCGAGGTCACATCACTGCATAAAAGAAAGGGAAGACAATCTAACTGGAATCCTCAGCATCTCCTCATTTTACATGCCCAGTTTGCCTCCAGTCTCCTTCAGACTTCAGAGGGAAAATATTGGTTAGCAGACCTTGGATCTCAAGAACGAATGCATATTTCAAAGTTTACCGGACTGTCCATGACAACAATCAGCCACTGGTTGGCCAATGTCAAGTATCAGCTTCGGAAGAATGGCGGGACAAAATTTTTGAAAAACATGGATAAAGGACACCCTGTGTTTTACTGCAGTGACTGTGCATCTCAGTTTAGAACCCCCACCAGCTACATAGGCCACTTAGAGACAGACAGACTGTTGAACAGCAAACCAAGGTCGAAAAGGAAATCTCATGAGTAGCTGTTCAGCGGTCCCCTCAACCTGCAGCTGGGGACCACGATATGGACTCCAAGTTTAAATGTAAATTGTGTTGTCAGACATTTGCCAGCAAACACGCAGTCAAGCTGCACTTAAGCAAAACACATAGCAAGTCCCCAGAACATCATTCACAGTTTGTAGCTGAGATTGATGAGAAGTAATTCCTATATGATGCATTGATTCTGAGTTTAATCTTTTTTTTTTTTTCTTTGGACTGTACAGTTTAAGAAACCAACAGAACGGGCTTGTGTGCTTTCATAGAGGTAGTAAACCTATTGAAGTGTCAGGTGTATGTCGGTGTATATATATCTGGTGATGTATATACTGGTCTACTTTGCATTATGTTCTGGCAGGTCAGAGACCACGCCACATGCAGATTTTCCATTTCCTTTTGGTTTTTATAAAATGTTGTTGCTAAATCTATATCCCATAGATACTTCACCAGTCCCAATTTAGCTGTAACCAGGCCTATCTCTGTACGAGGAAGAGCCTTCATATAGTATAACGGTTGGGGTCACATTTCCCAAAGAGCCAGTTGGCTCTGCAGCCACAGATGAGGTGCACTCATGAGATGGGTCACCTCTATGGCATTGCAGATCCAATACACACTACAGGGTTTAACTTGTGTTACATGCAAATAAAGAGGGAAGGTTTTCATGCTTATTACACACTGTAGAGTGTGCTAAACTCACTGTCACCACGAGGTGACCCTGGAGTTGACTTGTTCATCAGCAAGTCAATTTCAGATTTCCATACACACCTATTAACACCTCAGCCTACACATGAGGGTCCCAACATTTTCTAACTCACAAACCACCTTCAAACACATATGGTAACAATGAGACCATTAGTGCGTGGTGGTGGCGCGCCAGGCTGGGGTGTAAGGCCCCGTTGGCACTCAGGATAGTAGGGATGCCACCGTAAGAAAAACTCATCCAGTAAGCAATGAACATTTGGGCATGGGGCTGCCGCTCGCCGTGGCCGATCCTGGTGTGGAGGTGTGCATGTGGAGGCCTCAGTCGATCCCGCAAGAAATGTCCACTGCCACATTTTGCATTGCCCGTCGGGGCTTAATCATGGGTGAATCATAGATGACCCCTGTGATTGGGCCCCCGGCGGGTGGGGTGAAACATATCCTGAGGAGCGGCATTGACTGCAGCTTTCGCGTGTGTGCATCCACACTGGGATCGGCTGTGGTGACCTGCAGTTTCATGCTTAAACATATGGTAACAAGTGTCTCCTACTTAAGGTCAATGTTAAATGGAACCCAAAAATTACTCATGTACTAACTTTCTATTGGAAAGGTATCATTTCTACCCCCCTTGGCTTGGCTATCATTATTCTGACAGATACTGACCTGCCAAAAGGGCTCCACAAGCAACAACAGCCGCTAGTTCAAGATCACTAATATATACACACTATATGGCCAAAAGCATGTGGAAACCCCTCCAAATGATTGAGTTCCAGTGCACAAAGCAAGGTCTGTAAAGAAATAGTATTGTGTGACAGAACTCCACAATCTTGAGGTAAGCCCCAGTATACTGGAGGTTGTTTTAGTTGCAAAGAAGGCGGCAGTGGGCAACTTCATTTTGAAATGGGATGTCCTACAAGCTCATATAGGTTTGATGGTTAGGTGTCCACAACAATTTGGCCTAATAGTGTATGCAATGCAAAAGAAGAAACCAAAAAATAAGTATTGTCAGACCCCCCCCCCCCCCCCCATTTTTCTAAACCTGAAATGTACTCATCAGTCTTATGAGCCCTATATGGAATGAACTACCACATCCGGTTCCTTTCCAATAGGACTAAAATAGAAATTTAAGAGGTTCAAGTGGGATTGGGGTACATGTTAGGCATTATACCGTATTTAGAGACACACATGACTAAGCTCGGGGGGTGGAGTGAAACATGTTGGGGGGGGGGTGGCCTGGTCGGAGTCCAGGCTGAGGTTGCCACTCCATTCATTGTAGTAGGACACCATGGATGTGCGAATTTTAGCAGTCACCCTTCCTTTGTTGATTAACTAGAGCCGGAGCACTGAGAATCTGGTGTAACTGTACCTGGTAGCCAGTCAGCTTCTAGCTTCAGCTTGTTGAATCTCTGACAATGAAACCTGGAAGCTGATTGGTTTTTATGAGGAGCTGCACCGGATTTTGCACTCTCCGGTTTTGGTAAATCAACCTCTTTGTAAAAGATTTCTTCAAATAGAAGAGAAGGGGACATGGTGGACTGCCATGGGCGACACCAGCACTTTCCGCTTTTCCGCTTATAGGGAGAGTTTTTTGAATTAGGTGGATGCTCAGCGAAGACATCATTAAAATGCTTGAAGTGACTGTGTCAAAAGAAAACTATGGGGGCTGCCATTGTTAGCCCTCTTTTGAAAAATGCTAGCTGCCTGGCTATGAATGGCTTTAATACTTTTGAGTCACAGACTGGGAAAGAGCATGCTAGAGAAAGCATTGAAGCCGAAGCATCAGCATGGCGGCCAGGAAGCTAACCACCTTGATGGTAGCCCCATGCTTTTCTCAAGATAGTCACTTCAAAATAACTAAATCTATTTTTTGGTGTGTTTGGCGTCATGGATCACTGTATACAGTTTTTTCAATCAAATAATTTTTTGATAATCTGCTGCAAAGATCCTGCCAGTGACGGCGCCTCCTGTTGTAGGCTGACGGCGCTGGGCCACTGCCATGCAGTTGCATCTGTGTTGTCAGCCAACTGTGTGCGCTATCAGGTCTATGCATGGCTCCTGCAGCTCACCGGCCTGCTGAAGGAGCTCACACACAGCGCTGCTGCTAATTGTGAGTCAGTTGTTGGGCGTTGTCAGGCTACGACGGGACGTGCTGTTGCTGGCGGGATCACTGGATAAAAAAAATTTCAAATAATTCCTTAACCACTTCAGCCCCGGAAGGTTTTGCAGCTTTAGGACCAGAGCACTTTTTGCGATTCGGCGCTGCGTCGCTTTGACTGACAATTGCGCGGTCGTGCGATGTTGTAGTAGCGTGCTGGCGCGTTAACAGTCAGTTTCGCTGCGTCGCGGCTTAGCGTTTTTCACGAGACCAGGATTTCGACGTTTTGGAAGGCCCCGACTTCACCAATTCCTTAATAAACTTTAAAAAAAATAGGTCACTAGGGCGGTCGTTGTCGTGCAGGGCAGCATCGGACTGTTGCGGGTTGTTGACTGAGTGTTAATCGTCGTCGCGACACACACTCGAGGAAGTCGTCCGGCCACTCGACGTCCTCGGTACGTATCTGGACTATCGCGTGTGTCAACCGACTGTTGTGTCTACGTTGACGTACCGTCACCGGGTCGCGGCAGTC
>BLSH010489648.1:691255-702003 GCA_018402905.1 Glandirana rugosa
AAAATAACTTCTTTGTTATTGTTATGTATATTACAAAGTACTCAGGTCCTTGTCTGGCATTAGATAGAACCCTTTATATCCGTCCGACCGACTCCACGGGCTAAGATTAAACAGTGATTTGTCTGTCCATTTCATTCCCTTCCCCCTCTCCTATGCCATCACACCTGACAATTCATCGTTCCCAAGGGTTCTCGTACTCAAGGGTCGGAAACTCCGGCCTCTAACTCCAGTCCAGCCTAACCACGGACAGGCGCTCTCTAGGATCTCTCTATTCCCCCTCAACTAATCTCTATCCCTCCTGCTCTTCCTTTCTCCTCTCCTATCGGAACGATAGCACCATTTTCTCAGCGCCAGGATACCACGAACTCTTGGACAGGCACCAATCCGACCTGACCTCAATCTCCGGCCTCAAAGGCTGGGAACTCATGCTCTTGGGAACCCTTGCTACTTAACAGTCCACACTACCGTATCCTCTCCCCCTTCCCTTACTTTACCTGTCTGTTTAGTGACAAATTAGAATCGGGCACCTCAGCCAGCCTGCCTATATTTCCCAAGATAGATTACGGTCTGTTCCTGGACTCATGAAACATTATATGTATTGTTATTGTTTCTTCAATAAAAAATTTTTTGAACATAAAAACTAAGAATCACTTTAAACCAACTGACAGAAATGCATACATACCTCTCTCAAGTTGCCATCATAAATCATGGCTATGCAATATCCCGCGTGGCCAATTCATTCGCTTCAGACGTAACTGCTCTGCAGAAAAAGATTATCAGTCACAATCTTTAATTTTAGCAGAATGTTTTTTAAAAAAGGGGTATGCCAAAAATACCATTGATGAGGAAATTAAGAAGGTATCATTGATGGACAGGAATGTCATCATTGAGGGACAGAGGGATCGACAATCCTCCTCTTCTTTTACTGAGTACGTATGGTCCTTGATTGCAGTACTCAGTATAATAAATTAGAATGAATAGTAGCTAGGCACTGATCCATTCTTAAAGGAGATAGAATATTGGGCCCTGTCCTTCCAGATCGCCCCAAAATTTATATATAAAAAAGCTCCTACTCGTGATAAACTAGCCCCTGGTGTCATTGATCCCCCTAAAAATAACACTGATAATAGACTGTTTTCTTTTTTATCAGGGTTCTATGCGTGCGGTAAATGCTCAGCATGCAAGGGGACCAAAGGGAATATCAAAAAGAGGAAACAGTTTATCGCATTGGCCACCCAAAAACAATATAGCATTAAGGATTTCATCACCTGTACCACCCAAGGCGTAGTATATATGCTGGAGAGTGAGTGCGGGTTACAATATATTGGCCATACCTCCAGAGCCCTACATGTCAGGGTAGCCGAACATTTGTATAATATAAAAAAGGGTAAGATTACCCACAGTGTATCCAGACACTTTAAAATATGCCACCATAAGGACCCTAGGGGCCTAAAGTTTTGGGGGATTGAGAAAGTATCTCGACATTGGATATATAAGACCAAGGTTCTCAAACCTGCAGGCTTAAATGTCGAATCTGATTTAAATTGGTTTATATCCAATAGATAAAGAATTGTGAATAGTGCAGTATAGTATTTTAAATCATATTGTAAATGCTTGTTTGAATATGTGCTCATGTATTTGTACAAGATGGCGGCGGGGTGACGTCCATAGTGTTCCTTTTTTTTCTGGGCCAGGGTAAGTAGGTGAATGGCCAATTAGGGATGAGGCTTAGCTTCCCTATTGGCATCCTGTAAGGACTTTTTTCCTTTATCAGTGTGCGTCACGCTCATTAATTAGAGTGACATGTTGACATTGTGTTGGAGAAGGGGCCGTAACCTTTGAAGCTTGGAGCTCATTGGTAGAAAGGGAAATCTGGGTGTATTCCTGGATTGACTCAATATGTTTTGTTTCCGCGGATGCAGTACGCGGCTTCCGGTCTCCCATTGGCAGACATATGCGCTCATCAAGTTAGACCTCTGGGTCATGTGACCGTCACATGAGATTTAAATATCGCTGGGTGACGAGCGTGCCTCCACTCATGCTGAAGAAGTCCGGCCCACAGGACGTAATGCGTACCTGAGGAAGGAACACGCCGGACATCACCCGCGTGGCAATCTTTTTGGTTTTTAATGTACACGATCGTATACTGGCACCAGTGGAGGTGCTTTACTTGTGAGTATCCATTTTTATGTAAATAAACATAGTGGCTTTTTACAGAGAGCACTAGGATGTGTCTATTTTTGTTTGCACATGTTTGAGGATTGTTTATACCTGGAGGAGTATTCATAGCCATCAATGTTGGGAACCTGGACCTATTATCAACCCCAAGGAGTATGATTACATGCCTGAAGGCCTTTTAAGGTCGCAGTAAGGAGGTGAGAGGCTGCTAGTGTTGGTGGTGGCTGAATTCAATTTGTTTTCAGTTTATGATGAAACTAGTCAGGTGGCTTATGGGAAACTGCGCAGGAGTGTGATTTGTACGCGGTGGCCATCTTGGAGACTGGAATGCTGTCTGTCTGCTTTTAAAGCCACACATGTGTTTATATCTACCAGCATGTGAGTGCAATATCGCTTTTTATCTATTAAAATGATTAGATTTACTGCACCATGAGCTTTTTTCTTTTTATCTACATGACTAAATTTATGGCGAGGAGCAGTCTGTCTGGTATTTGTTGGAGATCATCCCCAATATCTGCCTGTGCTTTATCTGGTCTGGCTTATTGATGATCCTGTGCTGTATATACGGAGGAAAGATTTGAGAGCCTTATGTGATGTCTGTAATAAGGGTCCTGAAGATCTGGTAAGCGGCAATGTGTGCGGGTGATGGTGGTGGTATATATTTCACTTATCAGAAAAGCTGTGGACTATTATCACCATGTCATCTGTTAAAGGACTTCTAATTAAGTGGACCTTTTATTAGCACTGCACCATTTTATATACATCTGATCTTTGGAAACTCAACCAATTTGTGTCAGCAGATTTTCTAGATCTTTTTTCAGTTACAAGTTTAGCTCAGCAGTCACCCCTGTTTTTATATTACTGACAACGGATGGGCTATTGAAGCCTATGGGTAATGTCACTGCTCCAGGCTTTACTAGCTGTTCTCTGAGTGCTTTCTCCTCTCCCCTGTAGTCACCACTGCCTGACAGAAGGGAGATCACCTGACTGGGCAGGAGCGGACTGAAAAAAGGGGATATACCTCTTTCTTGCTGGAATATCCCTTTAGCTGAAAGTAAAAAAGAAAATATGAAAGAAAAAAATACCTAATAAAATGTAGCCCACCATACTGCAATTCACAGTAATGTAGCAAAATATAACAAAGTTAACAAGGGGGGATGGGTGGGTATCCACTATGTAGCCTACCACACTGCAATGCACGGTAATGTAGCACAAAACAGAAATGTGTATAGGAGTGTATGTAGTACAGTTCTTCACTGTAAGGTATAGCAGCAACTATCTATCTATGAAAACACTATGTCAGCTTTCCGTATCTACTTCAAGTCTCTAATATACACTGAGAAAAGGCTGCTGGGAAGTGAATCATGATTATAATAGTGTAGCTGGCACATAAGAAAAACTACCTACAGAACTGTGTATTGGTGTGTATATAGCACTGTTCTGCACTGTAAAATATAGCAGCAACTAGCTTTCCCTGAAAAGGCACTGTCAACTCTTCCTATCTACTCCTAGTCTGCAATACACAATGACAAAAGGCTGTGGGGACCCTGTCTATTATAGGGGTCTGGCACAAAAGAAAACCCCCATTACTGACGCTTCAAAGTCATATGACCACAGTTCAAAGGCCAGGAAATGCAATTGGTGTATAATTGGTTGGTAAGGTGGTGAACACTAACATTAATTTGCCATTTTTCTGAATTGCAAACAACCCATGTTAGACCCGATCCCAAAGCTTACCCCTACCTTTTTTTTTACTGCAGTGTATGTGGACAAGGATAGGCTATAAAGAGACTGAAGTAGATCAGAAGCATTAGGGTGTAACAAAGGATACAAAAGGTAAAAGCTCTTCCCTCCCCTCACCCCCAAATTCTCCTAGATACACCGTATTTTGCTACCTACAAGATATAAAGTAGGGGTTTACATTTGCTTAAAGAGACCTGTTGGTGCCTACACATTCTATATTAATCTCTTATTATGCACATTGTCAGCAGACAATATAGCTTCTGGGAAAAACCCTTTTATACAGATGAAGTTAGCTTATCCAAGGCCCCCATATTGGCTTCTCTAACCCAGCCGACCTAAGTTAAAAGACTAGTGCATTATGGTAACTATGGTGAATTTTCCATTGGTTTGCCAGGTCCACAAAGGATTTGCTGCAAACACATGGTAGCAGCAAATCTGAACTTCATCCCTAATAACAGACTTCTAAAAAAGAAAATATACATTTGCTAGAACTGAACTGAAACTAAATCTCCCCATGCCTGGAGTAAAAGCACACGTGTTACCTTGTCCCATCTTTCTATGTGCTGTATAAAACTGGCCATACATGGAAAGAAATGTATCAGGTTCAGCAGGGACCAGCAGAAATTCGATCCATGTGTGGCCACTGTGGTTAAACAGAAATTGATCAACTGATCAATTTTTGTTCAACCACCCTGTCAGATTATAGCCGCTTGATCAGCACTACATGCTATATATATAGCCTGCAGAGCTAATTTGTGCGATCTGATGGCATGGCAAGGATTCCCCCATCCATCCATCCATCCATCCATCCACCTCAAATGTGTGAATGGGGGAAGCAGGTTAATTTTTTTGTTCTACCTGCTAGTTGAATGAAAAAAACTGACTCATCTATGGTCATCTTAAGGCTAGGTGTGTGGTCAGACAAGGCTCCCCTCATGGTTTTTTGACCATGCAACTAACAAGGAGACAAATAACTAATTACTCGTGAATGACAGTTCATACAGATGAGAGGGTGTGACAGCACACAGCGAGGAGGAGGTGTAGCAGCAAAGGAGCCAGTAGCTGTAACAGAACAAGCCCAACAACATATGCCAGCTACTACTTTAGTCTCTCTCAGACTGTTGCACTCACATTCAACTGCCTATGATTTTAGGGAGAAAGTAGGGTACCAGCTAATGTGTTTTGTAATTTTGTGGTAAATAAAGGAACTCATGTTCAATGGACCATCATTTACAAAAAAAAACAGTTCGTTTTTAACTTTCCTTCTGCTAGTTTGAGTACAGACTTATACTGTAACAGTTGGTAGAATAGCTAGCACATTACAATCTTAGATATACAGATGACAACAGTACATAAGACATTTTTTTGCAGTCGTTAATTTGACTATATCGTCCAACACACTTTAAATGTTCCAGTATAGGCTATAACTGAAATCTGTATTTAAATGTTAGAAACATAAACAGTATGACCTGGCTCATGTCTCATATAGGAAGTGGTATGTAAAGGGGGGAATAAAGAAGGGGGGAGTGAAGAAAGGGGAGAGGGGAGGGAAAAAGGGAGAAACCAAAATCATTACCTATAACGAATGAAAGGTAAGACTTCTATCCTCAACCTAGGTTGACCACATTTTTTGAACTGTTTGGGGCAGTTACGCCCCATGTAGGTAAGGTGATAGAGGGGAAGCACAGCATTAATCATTGATCTCCATGCTACCACTGTCGGAGGATCCACTAATTTACATTTTGGAAGGATCATCTTTCTGGCATAATATGATGTATAAAATATAAACAGTTTTGGAGTATAGAGTCCTGGAGGCTATCAGTTATACCCAGTAATAGAATTAAAGGGCCTAATGTGATCCTTACTGCCCCAAGTTAATTTATGTCAGCGACCACTGCTTTCCAGAAGTCCTGAATATATGAGCAGGACCATACTATGAATACATTTGATAAAGGAACTTTATTTGCACTAAACTATCTCGGGCGAAGACTATCAATGGAAAGTACTGCTGGATCCCTGCATCCCTGTCTTCTCTGGTCAGCGTGGGTAAATCCAGATTCCACTTCTGAAATAATTGATCAATCTTAAAGTCAGCAGAGACAATAAGTCTGAGGTAAATAAAGGACAATAGTCAGTCAATGTTACGAGCTGTCAGCAATTTTTCCACTGTGTGGGAGGCCGAGGTAACTGAGTTAGGAAACTGCTTCTGCACTGCATGTCTCAATTGGAAAAACCTGAAGAGCATCCAGGAGGGTAGTTGAAATGAATGTTTCAGCTCATCATAAGATAATAGATGACTGAGCTTCAGGCATAATATGATGCAGATCCTTTATGCCGCGTCCAGCCCACACCTGGGGGTCTGGGACAGTTCTTAAATGGGGTAAGGTGAGGTTGCCCCATATCGCAGCATGTGGCAAGATAGCGACCCTCACTCAATGCCCTAGTCATCTGTCTCCAGACAAAGACGGTGGTCTTCATAGTAGTCATGATATTAGGATTAGATCAGGGGCACAGGTTACTAGTTTAGAGGTAAATGAACTCTGTGCTATAATTTTTGTGTGACGTTTACGACGATACCTCACATGTGTGGTGGAATCACTGTTTTCATAAACATGTTGGACATACAGTATATGCATGTTTGCTTTTTCATGTGAGCATGGAGGGGGCAGAGGTTCTTTTTTTCACATTTATTTTATTTAAACTTTTGTTTGCACTTTTTTTTATTAAACTTTATTGCAATCACAAGACATGCCTTGTGATAGCTTGGGCAATGACAGGTACTCTTTCTTCTTCAGTGCACTTTTTAGAAATTGCTCCCTGATTCAAGTCTGCCTAATGGCTGGAAGAAGGGGAGAGGCATACAAAATATATACATACATATCCCATTCTCTAAGAATGATGATGGAGTGGTGGCTAGTGTTGTAGTGTAACTCCCCCATAGGAACGCCAACAAATCAGGTTTCGGCCGAAAACAGAGCCACAGCTAACACAAAATAGCCAAGAATCAGAACAGGACCAAGTTTTACATGCACTTGGTTCCCTGGGGATTTCAACAACAATTTTCAAGCACTGCTAATGCTTCTTCTTGATGATTTCTGATTGATTGCTGTTGATTACTATTTTTTACACATAATCATTGCAATGTCTTAATGGGCAAACCTTAAAGTGTGCAAACTAGGTTTTTATTTCACTTTACTCTGAATAGATGTGCCACAACAAAATTTATAAGCTGCTTCAAAGTGTGTCATTTCACATTTGCACCCTCTGAACATGTTTTGAACTTCAAAGTTACAAAAAACTTTAATTTTTGGATCTATATCTATCTATCTATCTATCTATCTATCTATCTATCTATCTATCTATCTATCTATCTATCTATCTATCTATCTATCTATCTATCTATCTATCTATCTATCTATCTACCTATCTATCTATCTATCTATCTATCTATCTATCTATCTATCTATCTATCTGTCTATCTTGTTTGCACAGGTTTTGCATGCTACAGAGCATTTAACCACACCTCTGTTTTTTTCATTGGGATTCAGAATATCTACTGTTATTAAAGTGATCTATCATTCAAGAATCACCTAATATTGTTCTCTCCCCTCCTCAATCAAGGACACATACACATCCATGTTTATATGTGTAAAGTAAAATACGTAAACTCAAAAAAGGTTATTTTCTGAGGTTTTTTTTCCGGGACATTATGCAAATTGTGTTTGTTGATTTTGTTCCCCTTTTTTCATGAAATCTGCCACCAACATCTGCCACTGTTTCATACATCAAAAGGAGACAAATAAACTGTGACATCGTTCATTACAAAAAAACAAACCAGGTTTCCTCTAATGACATTAGCTAGAAAGGCCCATCAATTCTTATACATTTAGCATCTATAATAGAAAGTGACAGTTGTTGTACAGCTTTCTATAAACAGCTCTGGGAAGGGTGCAAAATAAATAAGTGTGAGACTTTTTATTTTGTTTATCTGATTATGTAAAAGAGAATGTTTTGAATAATATATTTAGTTGTCAGACCATCAGAGCATGGCTTATTGTAACTGCACAGCCCTGCTGGGTTGTAGTAGCATGATGCATGTAGAAGTCACATCATTATTACATACACAATGCATCTGTCTGCCTCATTTCTTTCATGTCCTGTAAAATATATCTTAGACATTCTTTAGGTGTCAGAATGTGAAGAATGCATTGTTCTGTTCACTTCACAAATTGTTGTTCTTATAATGCCAAAAAATGATAGTATGGACTAAGTGCTAATAGTAGCAGCAATAAACAGTAATGTATTATTTGGTATAAACAGTTTAAGTTAGGTAATTTTCTTGGGATAAATGTGGAAGGGTGTGACCTTGTTTGCATCTTTCTTCAATGTGTATAATCTGATCTCCCCAGCTGTTAAAGTCTATTTTAGAAAAGCAGCTGTTTTTAAAAAATCTGTAGAGAACTGCTGGTTATGCTTTGAGCTCACCCCAGTGGACTTCAGGTTGAAAATATGAAAACTTTATGTGCAATAGTTATACAGTATGTCACAAAAGTGAGTACACCCCTCACATTTTTGTAAATATTTTATTATATCTTTTAATGTGACAACACTGAAGAAATGACACTTTGCTGCCATGTAAAGTAGTAAGTGTACAGCTAGTATATATTTGCTGTCCCCTCAAAATAATTCAACACGCAGCCATTAATGTCTAAACTGCTAGCAACAAAAATGAGTACACCCCTAAATGAAATTGTCCAAATTGGGCCCAAATGAGCCACTTTCCCTCCCCGGTGTCATGGGACTCATTAGTGTTACAAGGTCTCAGAAGTGAATGGGGAGCAGGTGTGTTAAATTTAGTGTTATCGCTCTTATTCTCTCATACTGGTAACTAGAATCTCAACATGGCACCTCATGGCAAAGAACTCTCTGAGGATCTGAAAACAGGCATTGTTGCTCTACATAAAGATGACCTAAGCTATAAGAAGATTGCCAAGACCCTGAAACTGAGCTGCAGCATGGTGGCCAAGACAATACAGTGGTTTAAAGAGGAAGTAAACCCAGATGGGGTTTACTTCCTCTACATTCCCCTGCAAAGAAGATGCATAATGGGCTACATAGTAGCCCATTATGTGCCACTTACCTGCAAACGAAGCCTGCGACATCCAGCGACATCCACCTTCTGCCCCTCTTCCTTCCGGGGCCGTGATCTCCGGCTCTGTGTCGCGTGACGTCACTCCCGTGCATGCACACGGGAGCCGCCAGTCACGGCACAATCACAGTGAAGAAAGGGCACGGAGGCCATTTCTTCACTGCGCATGTGCTGAAATGACATTGGCACATCTAGGAAACTGTATATCTCCTGAACCGTGCAGGTTTGGAAGATATCCAGGGCACCTACAGGTAAGCCTTATTATAGGCTTACCTGTAGGTGAAAGTGGTTGTCACGGGTTGACAACCACTTTAACAGGACAGGTTCTACTCAGAGCAAGCCTCGCCATGGTCGACCAAAGAACTTGAGTGCACATGCTCAGCGTCATATCCAGAGGTTGTCTTTGGGAAATAGATGTATGAGTGCTGCCAGCATTGCTGCAGAGGTTGAAGGGGTAGGCAATCAGCCTGTCAGTGCTCAGACCATATGCTGCACACTGCATCAAATTGGTCTGCATGGCTGTCATCCCAGAAGGAAGCCTCTTCTAAAGATGATGCCCAAGAAAGCCCGCAAACAGCTTGATCCCCTCCCTTTGGAGACTGCGCCACAGGGCAGAATTCCAACATGATAACAACTCCAAACACACCTCCAAGGAGACCACTGACTTGCTAAAGAAGCTGGCGGTAAAGGTGATTGACTGGTTAAGCATGTCTCCAGACCTAAACCCCATCGAGCATCTGTGGGGCATCCTCAGACCGAAGGAGGGGGATCGCAAAGTCTCTAACATCCACCAGCTTAGTGATGTTGTCATGGAGGAGTGGAAGAGGACTCCAGTCACAACCTGGGAAGCTCTGGTGAACTCCATGCCCAAGAGGGTTAAGGCAGTGCTGGAATATAATGGCCACACTAAATATTGACACTGTGGGCCCAATTTGGACAGTTTCACTTAGTGGTGTACTCACTTTTGTTGCCAGTGGTTTAGACATCAGTGGCTGTGTGTTGAGTTATTTTGAGGGGACAGCAAATTCACACTGTTATACAAGCTGTACACTCACTACTTTACATTGTAGCAAAGTGCAATTTCTTCATTCTTGTCACATGAAAAGATATAATAAAATATGTACAAAAATGTGAGGTGTGTGCTCACTTTTGTGAGATACTGTATTTATTTGATTACAAATAATAAGTTAAATATAATCATAAAATGTTATTTTTTTCATGAAGACAAAGATCAGATACTAAAACTAAATAAACTTTCAATTTGGTCTTTCTCTCAGTGGTCACAGACTGGTAAGTTATGCTGTTGTAGTATTGCCACCTATAAGAATATTTTCAAAAAAAATCTACTACTCTTCCCAAAATATATGTACTTTAACCACTCCAGATCCGCGCTATTGCCGAAGTACGGCTCCAGCGCGGATCTGAAATGCCCAGACGACGTCCATGGACGTCGTCCCCTGTGCACGTTCATCGCGCGCCCCCTGCCGGCAGCGGCGGCACGCGCGCGCACCGCACGCTGTGCGAGCATGCCTGTGGCTCGGGCAGACTCGATGTCCGCCGAGACCCGCCGATGTCTTCTAGCAGCCTCAGAACGGGGAACCGCCGATGTAAACACGGCAGTTCCCCGTTCTGTGACAGGGGACATACCAGATCTACTGATCCCTATCACTGTTAGAAC
>BLSH010489648.1:702156-712329 GCA_018402905.1 Glandirana rugosa
CGAAAGAAAACTACCATAAACTAGTGGGGATGCAGTAAAGACTAGCGGCGATATTTGTTTTTTACTCGCTGTTAAAACGTTTTTTCTTGTTATAAAAAATGAAAAACGATTTCATGTTTAGGTAATTTTTTTACATAAGTAGTCAAAACCGGCTGTATATAAGAAGATGTATAAAAACCATTGGATTTGTACTTTAGCAAAAAGTAAAAAATATTGTTCTTTTTTGCAAAATTGTCGCTCATTTTTTGTTTATAGCGGCGATCAGAAATGACGTAGGGGTGATCAAATACCATCAAAAGAAAGCTCTATTTGTGGGAAAAAAAGGACGCACATTTTATTTGGGTACAACGTCGCACGACCGCGCAATTGTCATTCAAAATGCGACAGTGCTGAAAGCCAAAAATTGGTCTGGGCAGGAGGGGGGTTTAAGTGCCCAGTAAGCAAGGGGTTAAGATCATAGTCATTGGCAGGTATCATCCAACCTACTTTTTATGAAGTGTGTCATATGCCATGCTGCACCACTTTTTTTCAGATTATAAATTTAAATGTATAATAATGCATTGCCTCAGTAACTTTGCATGGCAGCCAAAGACAAGCCATACCAAACTACAGAAGTGAAATATAAGAAGAAAATATGTGGCTACCTAGTTTACACTATATGAAAACTGTATGGAAAATAAATAAAAAGATGAATAGATAAATAAATACCTACATCTTGAATCCTCAGAGCCCCAAAACGGAAGTTGTTCCATAGGAAGGCAAAAACACTTATAACAGGTAATACATTTCTGAACCCCAAAGGCAATTGGATATAGCTTAAAGTGCATAAAGCTTTTTTCTTATAGATAATAATAAACCCCCAAAAATGTTATGTGTTCACACATCAACAAATTTAGACATGCGCCTTGAAGTAAATATCACAATAAACGTAGTTATTGCTGTCACCATGAATCTAAAATCAGTACACTACTACTATTACCACATCTAGTCAAGGTAGCGCTATAACAATATTGTTTATCCTCACATTGATATAAACCTTGAATACAAATAAAGTAAAACAAAAATACCCAGTGTCCACACGTGTATTTAAAAGAAATGTTCAGTTTTATTTCTTTAAAAAATTATACGGATGCAGCATCGGTCCCTCGCCGGCTCTAAGGCTACTTTCACACTGGGGCGTGTGGGCGGTAGCGGTAAATCCCCACTAGTTTCAGCGGGGATTTACCGCTGTTATAGCGGAAATGCAGGCGGGAGCGGGGCGCTTTTAACCCCCAAGAAGGGGTTAAAAGCGTCGCAGCTCGGGGCTTCCGAGGCAGTGTACAGATGCTATGGGAGCGCCATCCATTGATTTCAATGGAGGGGCGGTGTAGGAACAGTGTACACACCGCTCACCTCACAGCCCCAAAGATGCGGCTTGCAGGACTTTTCTTGCTGTGCTGTAAGCGCACCGCCCCAGTGTGAAAGCACTCAGGCTTTCACACTGGGGAGAATGGGGGGAGAGTTTTTCAGGTGCTGCACAGGTGCTATTTTTAGCACCGCAGCGCCTGAAACACGTTTCAATGTGAAAGTAGCCTTAGACCAAGAACTGAGCAAACACTGCTAATTGCTCAGCTCTTAGAGCTCCTTGAGCAGAGAGCTGGTGACTGCCAGTCACCGGTTCTCTGCTCTGCTGCTTACGCTCACTGGAGCGCTGGGCTGTGGAGGGGCGAAAGTGGCTGGTTCAGGCTCTTAGTGGCTCACTGAGAGGCTGATCTAGGTGCCAGTCAAGGGTTGTGGGTGCATTTCAATTTTATTATTGTGATCTTGCCAAAGCCTGGCCCGTCTCTGTGATGTCAGCCGTCAGCAGGCTTAAACCCGCTGTCTGCTAAAAAAGAGTCACAGGTGTGCAGAACAAATTGCACTCCTGTGATCCACAGGAGAAGTACAGCCAAACAAGCTTTGACTGTACTTCTCCTTTAACTTAGTAAAGTCCAACAATAAAAATAAAAACAAAGATCCTTCATGGATTGTATCCTCTTCCACAATTGACCACATGCTTTAAATGACACCCACTCCCCGCAGGACACGTACTCACCAGATTGTATTGTCTTTCATTTTCATGAGAGGCTAACTGCACTTTTGTCTATGCACCATTTATCACTTGACAGCTAGGTCATCCACTCATTCTCCTTGCAATGGTGATACTCAATAGCAGAGGAAAAGTCAAAACCCAGAATAGTGTAATTTTGCTAAAACACTTTTATTCAGCTTTTTCCCACCACAAGTACTACTCCCAGTTGTATAAAAGAAATAGCTTTATAAAAGAATACAGCATAAACATATTCCACTGCCCAAAGCCTCACAATGTTGAAACACGAGCCGGTACACACCGGTACTGTCTGTAACTCACCAGGACTGTTACTCCATCACATCTGGTATGTCACATCCAGGGCGTGGCTGTACGGCAACCCACAGCACTGCCATATGCTGCACTGGATATGCAAAAAAACACCTGAATAAATGTGGCAAAATACCTGCCTCCTTGACTGAAATCTCAATATGGGACACACATGCATTTCCCCACCACCACCACCACATTTCCACATTGCAATTCTTGTTTTCCAGCATCCAATCACCAGGTTTAAGTTTTAGGTTTGGCATATAGTGTATGGGTGGGAGTGTTTAGACAAGTAATTATAAGCTTTTGGCTTCATGCACACAGGACGTTAAAAAAAACATCCTAAAAACGTCAGTAAAAACATCAGTAATTTGTTCAGCTTTTATTAGCATTATATTACCGGTGTTTTTGCACTTTTTGCATTTTTAACCGCTTCAGTCAGAGGCTGTTTTTTGGGTTTGTTGTTTACAAGTTAAAATCAGTTTTTTTTGCTATAAAATTACTTAGAACCCACAAACATTATATTTTTTTTTTCTAACACCCTAGAAAATAAAATGGCAGTCATTGCAAAACTTTATGTCACACCGTATTTGCGCAGCGGTCTCCCAAGCGTGCTTTTTTTTTTTAATACATTCAGTTTTTTTAGTTAAAAAATAAGAAAACAGTAAAGTTAGGCCAATTTTTTTCTATATTGCGAAAGATAATGTTACGCCGAGTAAAATGATACCCAACATGTCATGCTTCAAAATTGCGTCCGCTTGCAGAATGGCGACAAACTTTGCAGCTTAAAAATCTCCATTGGCGAAAAAATTCTACAGGTTAGCACTTTTGAGCTACAGAGGAGGTCTAGTGATAGAATTGTTGCTCTTGCTCTAATGATCGTGGCGATACCTCACATGTGTGGTTTACACACCGTTTTCATATGTGGGTGGGACTTACGTATGCGTTCGCTTCTGCACGCGAGCTCGCAAGGACGGGGCGCTTTAAATTTTTTTTTTTTAATTATTTATTTTACTTTTTACTTTTTATTTTTACACTGTTCTTTTTTTTTTAAAAAAGATCACTTTTATTCCTATTACAAGAAATGTAAACATTCCTTGTAATAGAAAAATGTATGACAGGTCCTCTTAAATATGAGATCTGGGGCCAAAAAGTCCTCAGATCTCATATTTACACTTAATTGCAAAAAAAAATTTAAAAAATCTGAAAAAAATGACAGCCCAAAAAAAAAATGTGCCCTTTAAGACCGTTGGGTGGACGTGACTTCTGACGTCATTTCCGCCCTGCCATACTATGGAGCCGAGTGAGCGGCTTCAGCTGCTCACTCGGCTCTCAGACACTGGGGGGACAGTTCGGATCATCTCCGCCGCTGCCGGCTGGTCCGGTAAGCGGTGGAAATGACCGGAAAGCGGCGGGGGGGCACCTTTCCCGCCCCTGATAAAAGTGATCTTGCGGTGAATCCACCGCTAAGACCACTTTTATCATTTTCAGAATTGCCGGCTCTAAAAAACGGTATCTGAATGGTGCCTGCAGCTGCAGGCACCATTCAGATATCCCTTCTCAAAGGTAGCGACGTCATATGACGTCCACCCAATGAGAAGTGGTTAAAGGGCCAGCATTTTTTTTTTCCTCAATTGATCTAAAACGTCCAAAAATGTTGGGGACCGGCATTTTTGAGTGTTTTTGAGCGATTTTGAGTGTTTTTACAGCTGAAACGAATCAGAACTCACTGGTCTTGAGATTTTTTACAGCTCTGGCCAAAAACAGTTGATAACAGCCTATGTGTGCATGAACACATAGAATAACATGATGGAGAGTTAATTCACTGTAGAAAATAAATGTCTACAGCTAAAAACAGCTGCTGTAAAACAGTCAAAAACATCCTGTGTGCATGAGGCCTTATGGTTTTTGCAGAAACTGTAGAAATCAGGGAGGCAGATAGTAGCAGTAATGAGAAATTCAATTACTGTTTCTGCTATACATATAGAAAGGTTTTTATGGCAGCAAGCAGCTCTAAACTTTTATTCAGCCAGGAATACAGGGAGAACAAAAGACATGTTTTGGTTTTAAGAGAAGGGGTCAGAGCATTCTGTTATTGCCATGAAGTAATGAAAGAACCACTACCAGCAAGTGTAATGAAGGAGAAATGCATCCTTTATGTGAGAGGTGAGAGAATAAAATCATATATTGAATGGATTGATCTGAATTTACATGCATTGCTATTGTTGTTATCCAAAAATCGAATGAATGGCCCCATTAAAACAGTTGTATGGCCTTACCTTGGCCACGCTGTCTTTTTTAAATAAAGCCACATTGGAACATTTAGAAAGCAAGGAAGAGTCAGCAGAGTCAACCATTCTAATACGGAAGACATGCTTAAAGGATAAGTTCACCTTTTGTAACATGTTACATGTTACACCCATAATACCAATGTACTAGCCCCGGCATCTCCCGGATCCCCTATTGAGGCAGTGAGCTGGTATGATGTACGGGCAAACAGTTTACACCGACTGACTGCAGGAGACCTCCATAGCATCAAGAATCTGCCGATCGCTGGTGAAATGCTTTCCAGGCTCCTAAAACAAAAAACAGTAAATGAACATTTTTTTTTACCCGCAAAAAATGTGCATTTATTATTTTTTGTTAAAAGGTGGACTTACCCATTAAAATGGTTGGGACAAAGAAATTACCTTTACAATGTGGTGCTGTTCCTTTATTGTTTAATCCACAGACTGATGCTTAAAAAGTGAAATAACGCCATCCCTTAAAGTGTCAATTCACAAAAAAATGAAGTTTTAGATATAGTTGAAGCCTAGTGGGCCCTGACTTTTTGTATCTCTCCAATACTTCATTAGTGAGATCTCCCAGCCATATTTACCAACTTTGTTCCTGTCCACTTGGGCGCTTTTTGTGTTCCCACCCACCCTTATGTTTAACTCCTCTTGTTGCATTCTTCATAATATCACAACTAATCCACCAGGGAGATAAGGACCTATATGAGATGTGCAAACCAAGAACACAGGTACAGAAATTTCACTAACAGAGAACAGAGAGATATGCATGTCAGTCTTAGGTAGGCCATATACGGTGCAAATTTCTTTCCTGTAACCACGGGTTGATGGAAAGAAAATCGTATGATACCCCCATCAGCACAGGTAGTGTTGACAGGGGAATTCCTTCTGCTGAGCAATTGTCTTCTCCCAGAAGAGGTGCGGGTGGGGGATGCCGTCTCCACCAGGATAAGACTGTGATTTTCGCTAACAGCTATACCAGCCGCTTGAAATAATCGCAAACGAATCCAGCAGGCTGGTTGTACCCAAGTTGATCGATCAATCAACTTGGTACATTCAGCCTACCCATTAATGGTTTGAAACCTGTGTGGTTCCTGCTGAACCGGCCAAGATTCAAATCGTGTATAGCCAGCCTTAAGCAGGCTGACACTTTAACTGTGCAGTTTGTCAGAAATGAGTGAATCATACATACTATATCATTTTTATTTTCAGGTCAGAAGTATTTTTTAACTGTCATAGCTTTCTTCCCCTTAAATACTTTCAACAGGAAAAGGTAAAGTTTTTTTTAAATGATAGCACAGATAAATGCTCAATGGCAGAAAATATCTCCAGACAAACCTTCTTTTTTTTAGAATAAGTCACAATATTTCTTGTTCAGTGTTATATAAGAAAGGACAGTTTGTGAGCAAAACCAATTAAAAAGCAATCTTCAAAGTTTGGAATCAGTTTAAAACTTACACTCTATAGAATGTAACAAACAATAACCATTTCAAGTTTTTAGCCAAGAAATATAATTTGCATTTTGATGAGATTATATCATTGAAAATATCTAAAGCATATTCTCAATATTAAATAAAAATGAAGCTAGAAAAGCCATAAAATGCTGTCTATAAATCAGATCCTCTTATGCTCTAATGTTATAGATCAGGCTGTCTGTCATGCTTAGTGTGGAGGCTATAGACAATAGAAAACATCCTTTGAACATTAATATGTATAGCATCATGATGTGGCTTTTTCATATTCCAAGGGGGCCTCTGTAACTTGGTGAAAAATCCCAGTGGCTTGCCTTCAGCTTTTCTGCAATAGGTTTAGAACAACCTCTCATCCTCATCATTTAAATCAAATCCCTTAGTTTGGCTCTCTAGATATTAGAGCCTGTCTGATGTATAGTACCTAATTAAATTTAAGCCATCAATTGAATTTAGCCTGTATAATAGAATGTTAATTGATATATACAATCAAGATGTACAAAGCCTTTATTGAATAAATCTATTTTGTTAAAGAAGTGGGCTATTTTCAAAGACTAGTGGTAAAAATTTAGAATGTCTCACATACTGTAATTAAATGAATTGACAAGCTTAGCAGGAAATCATTAGAATACTTAGTTAGTCAATTAATTTGCAGGTTAATGGAGAAAAAGCCTGTGAACATGAATCAATGTTTTAAATTTTCTTTTCAAGACATTTTTGTTTGACTTTTTTTTTCTTTTATTATATATCTAAGATTTTGCATTGTTAGAAAATATGCTATTGGAATGGATAATATAATTTTAATGGATAAAGAAAGCTTAAAAATACAAACATGCTAATGAATGTGATTAAAAAAAAATCTTCTTCAACAGGATGTTTTAATATTAGAAAGTGTTAGAAACTTCTGGTTTAAGACCTAGCTAATGATAAAATTAAAAGAGAAGTATGGCCAGAGCTTTTTTAGCCATACTTCTTTTGCTAAAGGCCACTGTTGTCTGATGTCATAGAGTCGCTCCAGACTCTGGAAGCATCCTGACCATATTGTCAGGATCCACCCAGCTGCCTGATTGACAGCTGGCTCTGGCTCTCAGTGAGCGGCTGAGAGAGAAAGCCAACTGTGCCTGCCCCATTTCCAGCTCGGTGCTCTAGTGAGCACTGGAGGGGCAGAGCGAAGAGCGGAGAATCACTGCTCTCTGCTTCAGGACCGAGAACTGTGGTTAAGTAATTGCTCAGTTCTTGGTCTTAGAGCCAGCGGGGAACAACTGCACTACCACAGAAATGCTGCAACAGAGAAGTGAGTATGTATGTTTGTTTTTTAAGTACCTCAAACTTCTCCTTTAAGCTAGAAGGTACTGTATTTTAACACATGAATTTATCTATGGGTGGACTTAAGGCCATACCTGTTTAATCATTGCAGCTAAAGATACAGCTGTGCTCATAAGTTTACCCTGGCATAATTTATGATTTCTTGGCCATTTTTTCTGAGAATATGTATGGTAACACAAAAACATTTCTTTCACTCATGTTAGTGTTTGGCTGAAGCCATTTATTATCAATCAACTGTTTTTACTCTTTTTAAATCATAATGACAACAGAAACTACCCAAACGACCCTGATCAAAAGTTTACATACCCTGGTGATTTTGGCCTGATAACATGTGCACAAGTTGACACAAAGGGGTTTGAATGGCTAATAAAGGTAACCATCCTCACCTGTGATCTGTTTGCTTGTAATTAGTGTGTGTGTATAAAAGGTCAGTGAGTTTCTGGACTCCTGACAGACTCGTGCATCTTTCATTCAGTGCTGCACTGACTTTCTGGATTCTGAGTCATGGGGAAAGCAAAAGAATTGTCAAAGGATCTGCAGGAAAAGGTAGTTTAACTGCATAAAACAGGAAAGGGATAAAAAGATATCTAAGGAATTGGGAATGCTAATCAGCAGTGTTCAAACTCTAATCAAGAAGTGGAAATGAGGGGTTATGTTGAAACCAAACCACTAAACTAAAATTTCAGCCACAACTGTCAAGAAAATTGTTCGGGATGCAAAGAAAAACCCACAAATAACTTCAGTAGAAACACAGGACTCTCTGAAAACATGTGGTGTGGTTGTTTCAATATGCACAATAAGGAGGCACTTGAAGAAAGATGGGCTGCATGGTCGAGTCACCAGAAGAAAGCCATTACTATGCAAATGCCACAAAGCATCCCACTTACAATACGCCAAACAGCACAGAGACAAGCCTCAAACCTTCTGGCACAAAGTCATTTGGAGTGATGAGACCAAAATCTAGCTTTTTGGTCACTAACATAAATGCTACATTTGGAGAGAAGTCAACAAGGCCTGTGAAACACGGAGGTGGATTGCTGATGTTTTGTAGATGTGTGAGCTACAAAGGCACATCAAATTTGGTCAAAATTGAGGGCAAGTTGAATGCAGTATGTTATCAAAAAATACTGGAGGAACATTTACATTCATCAGCCAAGAAGCTGCGCATGGGAAGTACTTGGGTATTCCAACATGGCAATTATCCAAAACACAAGGCAAAGTCGACCTGTCATTGGCTACAGCAGAATAAAGTGAAGGTTCTGGAGTGGCCATCTCAGTCTCCTGACCTCAATATCATTGAGCCACTCTGGAGAGATCTCAAATGGGCAGTTAATGCAAGACAGCCCAAGAATTTCCTGGAACTGGAGGCTTTTTGCCAAGAGGAATGGGCAGCTTTACCATCTGAGAAGATAAATAGACTCATCCACAAATACCACAAAAGACTTAAAGCTGTCATTGATGTTAAAGGGGTGAGTTAAGTTAAGAACTTGGGTATGTAAACTTTTGATCACAGTCATTTGGGTAGTTTCTGTTGTCATTATGCTTTTAAAAGAGTAAACACAGTTGATTCATAATAAATGGCTTCAGCCAAACACTAACCATGAGTGAAAGAAATGTTTTTGCATTATCATTCATATTCTCTAAAAAATGGCCAAGAAATCATAAATTCTGTCATGTAAACTTATGAGCACAACTGTATTCTCAGATGATCTATTAATATTGATATAATATATTAATTATTTAACTTGGGTTAATTTAATAATCCATCACAGAAAGCAATGATGAGCAGTACTGATGTCATGCAAACACAGAGGTTAAGGAGTAATCATTTTAAAACAATTAGCCTTTTTGAACTTTTAAAAACAATGGTCTTCCTACCATTAGACACCACAATTGGCCTGCAATTGCCTTTATTGCACAGAAAGTGTTGTTCTGTGTACATCTTTCCTCCTAGTTTCACTTTGTTACCATGAACCCTAATTTGAAGCTAAGCACAACTAAGAGTTAGACCCTGTGTGTTTAATATCTACTTGTTCAATGAGAGCCACATTAATAGTCACTAAGGTACTCTTACTAGATGGAACATAAATCTGTGTGTGGCTAGGTTCTAGGCAAGGGTTATAATGTAATAGAAATACAAACAATAGATATTATTCACAAGCTTACTTGAAAAATCTTCTTTCATATTGTTTTTATTGTCTGTCTGTTAGCTGTCTCTTTTCACAAATTCCTGGATTCCCTACATGCTTTGCAGCATCCCCTCAGTTTTATTTTACATTTCTATGGACTACATAACCAATCAGGGGTGGACTGACAACCCATGGGGCCCCGGGCAATAGGAGATCATGGGGCCCCCTGTATCCCTGTCCACACTCAAGCCACTCAAAACACCACCTACTTATTGCACTGTCCCCCATTACATAATTTTGCCCTTACCCCTTTAGCTGCAGTGACAGCAGCTGTGGATGTACACTTGCTGCAGCAGGAATTAAACCCCTGTTGCTTTTGGTGGGCGATCACGACCCATTCAAGTGAATGGGTCCCACTCTGCAAACACCCTGCAACTATGTGCAATGCACGCAGCTGCAACATGGGATCCAAAGGGTTAAAGCAGGTGATGAGGAGGCAATACAACGCCCCCTCACTGCCTGCTTTAACCCTTTTTTCGCTGTACACAAGGTTGCATGGCCTTTGCAGAGCAGCCCTATTC
>BLSH010489648.1:799786-814335 GCA_018402905.1 Glandirana rugosa
TTACTTCACCATTAACTTACGTCACCCGATACGTCATATTGTCCGATGAAGTTGTATTGATGTTGAGGATTACTGGAAGGCTTTTGATTCTAACTTGTCTTTTTTCTAGGTCTAGTTTCTGATACCTGGCCAGCTCCTGAATAGATTCACTGTTCATGTTCTGAAAAATGCTAAATTCATCCCAAGCATCACACATTTGATTCTAAAAGCTAGAACCAAGCTTTTCAGTCAGTGACATCACTGGGATTCCCAGTGGTAAATTGAAATTATGCAGTCAGGAATCTGTCATTTAGTGGTGGGAGTGTAGTGTGCATAGCCCACTGCATTCAATTACCACTTCATTGGAGTTCAGAATAAGGTTTGTCATTTCTGCCAATTTTTGGCCTGTTGAGCTGTACTGCCCATAGATCAGACAGTGGTATATTCAAGCAACACTACTCTTGAATTAAACATGCCTTGTGTCCATTTGACTTTGAGAATCCTGTTTTAAGCCCTAGTATCCATAATTATTTGAGACAATTAGACACGCCCCACAATTATTTCCTAGGGAGGTTGACAACACTTATCCATCTAATATTGCAACCTGTAAAAATAGGCTGGCATAATTTTTCATGGCCAACATAGTGTTCATTCAATATGCATTAGACAGTGACTGCGTGAATGGTAAAAGTAGAATCATGTTTGGAAATGATTGTAAGAAGTTTCAAGATAAATAAATATCTTTTCACTGAACTGAATATTTAACTGCCAGAAGTGAGAAGGGAATAATCAACTCTCTTTGAAGATTTCATTTTTCCTGATGTTAATAATGTCAATATACTTTCAGAGAAGGATAAATACTGAGACTTAAACAGACCTCAAGGTTAATCCTCTGATATTTTATAGAGTATACTTAATAAATCTAAATTACCCAAGAAAACGCATACTAAACTTTTTGCAGCATAAAGTGCAATGAACCTTATAATTCTACAATTTCAATCATGTCCTTTTTTGCGGTCCTTCAGTTTGCATTCATAGTATTGCTATTTGGAAAAGTTGAAAGGCAGCATGATTCAGATGGATTATTAATATGCATTGTGTGTTCACTCACAGGCAATAATACAGTGGGAATTCAGCTATCTTGAGCATAGGCTGATGTGAAGCATATGATATTACTTATGTAGGCATGAAAGCAATCTGCTTTAATATCAGACACTTTACTCAAAAGAATGTCAGGGTTACCAGAGGTTAGACGGGCCGGTGTGGAAAAAAAATAAAGAAAAAAAATCTGTGTTTTTAATTCTTAGTTTAGTATCCTTAGTCTTTTTTGTGGAGGAGAATATCATAGTTTCCTTGTGCATCTCTAAAATGTGCACTGTAATACTTACTGTGCACACAAAAGATTGCTGGTGACAACTGCATAAAGGATCAGAATCATCTGAAAGGAAGACAGATGGCTGTGCTGGTTATGTATATTACAACCCACCTGCCAGTCATTTACTCTTGGGAATAGTGTATAAGAACCAAAATATAAGTCTGACTTTTTATGGAATGAACTCCAAATTACTTGAATTTGAATAGTACAAAATAAGCACATTTGAAAACATGCAAATCACATTTTCTAGCTAAATTTTATAAAAAAAAATAGAAAACATGTCAAGAATTCATCATTTACATACATTGTCATTATTTTAAGCTGAGTGTCTAATGCAAAATCATGGTCTGCACATTTTAAAAGAGTAATCTTCCATTCTGTATATTTCATGGCATGAATCGGAAGTCATTTGTTTGGAACTTAAAGGCTTTCAATCTAAAAGTCTGCTAATTCCTGACACCATGTAGAGCTAAACTGCTTCCGTTTCATTTTAAATATTATTCCAAAGTGTGAACCATATCTTTTATCTATAAATGAGTTTATTGACACTATGTTCATGCTTTAGAGGGTCTGTGTACAAACACACGGTATTTATTGACTTCAATACATAATAATTACTGTGGAGATTTACAGGGAAAGTGCCCTTGGGAATTGCCCAGTCAAGATTTTTCATTTCCATTTTCTAAATACTCATCAAGGTCAATCATGTGTGGAAACAGAATAATTTATTTCAATTCCTCCATCTCCATTTTGAACATAAATAAAGCGTATGCAATAGAATGTGTGTTCTGTAGCGAAGGTTAGATCACAAGTTCTGTTGGGAACATTGCCAAGTTAGACAGTGCGCTTCTCAACTCTGCCTTTCGTTCACAAGGAAACACACTAATGAAGCGTTTTCTCCCCCCTTAGGACTTTCAGCCACTCATAGACCTACCCACCAGAGATATGCAAAATTGTTCTAATTGAGAAACACTTTGATGTATCAGAATATAGCCATAATATAATTACAGCATCTGAGCAAGATCTTTCACACTCCCAAAAATGATCACTAATGACAACACAGATTTAACATTTTTAGCTGTTCATGAGGCATAACCCTCATTAGCCAAGCAGTAATTGAACATATGAACAGCTATATAAAAGGAAAAAAAACATAGTTTATACATCTGATTGGATTTAATGCAAAGAAAAGTAAGGTGGCCATAGAAGGGCACAACTGTTAAATTTATATGAGTCACAATAATTACTGGGCAAATTTCTGTAAGGGCCCCTGCAGATCTGTACCAATAATCTCTGCATCCCAACTTTAGTTTGGTAAGTTGATAAGTGGGTAACTTACAAATCCTCTGCTCCTCTTCTATTTAGGAATGCCTCCGATATGATTATATACAATAAGGACTTACTGAAGGCAGATTGGATGTTCACTTTGCAAGGGGATTTTCACTTTCCTAAGGAATTTTATCTTAGTTTAGTCCATTGACTTCCATCATCCAATCACATTCATTATGCTAGAGAAAATTCCCTTGCAAAGTGAACAGCCTATTAGACTTTGGTAAATCAACCCAAATGAGCCTATCCTTTTCTACTGACCGCCCATTACCAGCAGTCAAGTAAAAAACAGAAAAAAGAACCATGTTACCTTAAAGATCCCAGGTGTTGTTGGATGTGATCCAATGTTATAACAACAAGTAGAGGAGTGGCAGACATGAATAGGTTAGTAATGAAATTGTAGAAATGTGTGGTATGGCGCTGTTCCCAATATCAAACAAGCAATTTGTATTGATTCATATGTCAGGCTGCTGCCCCCACAACAATCTAGGACCCTAGATTCAGAATGTTAAAGTTATGATTAGTGGGCTCGGCGCTGCCAGAAAAGAGACCATCCAAAAAACGATATATGTGTAAATAAAAATTAATTGGTACAAAGTTGTGCTCCAAAATCATATAATTGATCACTGCGTGTAGTGAACCAAGTGCTCAGGTGCCCTATCCAGTAGGTGAAAAATACATGAATAAATATGTAATTTAACAAATTATTGTATAGTATAAATTGGTCTTAGTGAAAAAAGAAAATGTGCTGTGTACAAAGGTATGCGTAAAAGTTTGAAAGGAACGTTTGTAAAACCGTCCTTCAAATGTGATTGTGTTGGATAAAGTGCAAAAGTGCAAATCAAACTGTCAACAAACACATCAGATATACATATACAGGAAAATTAATACTGCTAAAGTGCTTCATGCAATAGTGAATGACCAGCGGTATGGTACGGGGTGGTGGAAAAATGGAGCAAGGGTTTGTTAGTGCTCCCCTTCGACAAACACCCCACTCACCACATATCTCAGTCTTTATGTGGATTATATAAGCAGTCCTGGGGATATTACCCCTCACGTTGTAGTCCCTCCGACTCCTGGTCAGCGGGTCTCCCCTCACCCAATCTGGGTGTTGTTCGTACGTGTAAGGGATATATAACACGACAAAAATAAGGTGCAGGCAGTATACAATTAGCTGGAAATAAGCATCCACTCACTGTTTAGTAGGAGAAGTCAGACGTGGGCGGCCGGAACTTCTTTGCGTTCCACCGAGGTTGCGACCGGAAGTGCGTGCGACATTGGCTAGGCCCCCACTTACGCGTTTCGTCACTAAGACGTCATCGGAGGCGGTGCCAACCAGATGCACGCTCCGGTCTTATATGTCCAAGCTATTCCAGTCATCATTGGTCACCTGACCCCAGCGTCCATCTTGGTGCTCCAGTACTGAAGCCACAACCCGGGTCATCATTCTTCTCAATGTACATCAGCTATTGACATTTTATTAAATATGTAAACAACTATTGACATTTTATTAAATATGTTAACAAATTAAGATTAAAAACCCCACATAGACCTAAAACATAATCATACGTATATAAAATATATATGTATGTAAAAAATATTATGTGTAAAAATGTGTATAAATATATGTATATAACAATCAATGTATAAAAACGTGTATATCATAAACCAGGCAAATTAGATAAAACCGGGGGAAGAAATTATTTCAGTACCCTACTAGTGAAGCCCTTTGTAATAGACTATAAATTACCTATCTGTGTGTTAGATATAGAAACGTTATTAGAAATACACATGTACGTCAGCAAATGTAAGACATTCAATAGATTCTTTTATAATCTTTCCATATTCTCAAACATATATAAAAAAAATTCTAATTAAAAGTATATAAGAAAGGGTTGGACCAGTGATGTCTCTCTTAGTGTGAGTGGGAAAAAGCTACATATATTCCTAGGTGTCAAGGGCCTTATTTCCTTTGTTAAAACATAATTCACCAGGTGTCATATGGAATTACCAAGAATTAGGAGGTTATGTACTATTTGAAGCTGTGTTCAGCTAGGAGGGGAAGACATGGGGAATTGGAATTCCCATAGTGGGTTTGTTTCTTTACTGAAGTGGAGGTTAGTAATGCTTTAAGCAAATATGTGAGGGGCCCATGTGGCAAATCAGAAGTCTGTGGCATGTTGGTATCATGGCAACTGAAAAACATGGCAGCATTAATGTAATGCACAATACGTCACCAGTTTTAAAATATGACAGCATGGAAAATAGCAGTGCGCAGAACGCTGCATGACAGTTTTTATAACATGGCAAGGTCCTAGGAACATGGCAGCACAGAACATGTGTCAAGACCTGAACCCTGCTGCCTTGTTCCTATTTCTCCTGTTCCTGATCCCAGTTTTGGTTTCCCCTTTCCTATATGTTCCCTGCACTTCGAGTTTTACCTTACTTTCCTCGGTTCCCCATTTGTATATATTGTATATAGTTCGATAGTGAGGATTTCTGTTATTCTGTTCACTGGGTTTTTCATTCACTTATATCCTTATGTTTGCCATTTGCTGACATTTGAATGTCTTTTGTTTTACTATTAATACATTCACATATAGTATATATACAGCATTTTATATATATATTTATGATCTGGTCCCAGTTTCCTAGTGTAGCTACACAGATTTGGCCATCCTTGCTGTTGATTCTTGACAACATGTCAACATTTTGAGAAAGTGAAAGCTAGACAGCAAACAGAACACAGATGCATTCTGCAACAATAAAAATCAATGCTAACAACATGGGGGTCCTTAAGTTATTTCTGTCCATAAAGACAATTAGTTAAACGAATTACTGGTAAGAGCAGATGTGTTAGAAGTTTAGGATGTCAGAGAACTTGGTCAGTGCAAAAAGAATAAAATATATTTCTAATTATGAATGATGGTTCCCCATGTATGCATTAAGATTGGAGGAGCATAGATCTGTGTGTGACTAATGCCTAGTACACATTATCTTTTCAGCGAACTGAATGAAAAAAAAAACTGAGGAGCTTGGGAGCTATTGTGTTTTGACACCCCAAAACACGCCGGTTGGCACTCACAGACAGTTTTTTAGTTTCAATAGTTTTTATTGAAATTTTTGCAGCATACAAAAATATTTGTATCATATATGATCCATTGTAGCATAGAAAAATGTATTGGCAATGTTCGCATCAAAAAAGCAAAAACATTGGCTTATTTTCTTACTTCTTACTATGCCAATGCAAAAGCGCATCCCCCTCCCTAGTCACCCCAAGTGGGAACCTACAATGGCTTTGGGAGGTAGGCACAGTTGCCCCTCCCATCAGTCATTTAGAAGGTCATTAGAGCGCACAACTATATAAAGTTACACACCATTGTAGCCCTCCATATAAACAAACAATCTTTTTATCCTTTGTATGTCTGCTTAACATATCCAGATGAGAAAACATAATATGAACAGAATAAACGAAAGGAATGTAAGTGAGAGAGAGAAATAATAAAAAGAGAGATAAAAAAAGAAAAAAGTTTACGGTAAGTTTGCCTGTATAGCTCACAGTGTAGCGGCAATAATTGTCCACTTATGAATCACATGTTAGTCATCAAATATTGTTTTCTACCAATCAGTCCACGGTTTCCATCTTTTGGATAGTTTGGGAATAGGGATATGTTTCCATAGAAGCGGCAAACATCAATTCATAGGTTGCATGGGTGTTAGTCAGTTTGATGATGTAATTTATAGTAGGGATTTTATCTTTCCTCCAATGTTGTGCTAACATCAGCATAGCACTTAGTAAGAAATGGGAGACTACAGTATCTCACATTTTTGTAAATATTTTATTATAGCTTTTCATGTGACAACACTGAAGAATTGACACTTTGCTACAATGTAAAGTAGTGAGTGTACAGCTTGTATAACAGTGTAAATTTGCTGTCCCCTCAAAAGAACTCAACACACAGCCATTAATGTCTAAACTGCTGGCAATCAATGCAAGTATACCCCTAAGTGAAAATGTCCTAATTTGGCCCAAAGTGTGAGTATTTTGTGTGGCCACCATTATTTTCCAGCACTACCTTAACCCTCTTGGGCATGGAGTTCACCAAAGCTTCACAGGTTGTCACTGGAGTCCTCTTCCACTCTTCCATCATGGAGCTGGTGGATGTTAGAGACCTTGTGCTCCTCCACCTTCCCTTCGAGGATGCCCCACAAATGGCCAATAGGGTTTAGGTCTGGAGACATGCTTGGCCAGTCAATCACCTTTACCCTCAGCTTCTTTAGCAAGGCAGTGGTCATCTTGGAGATGTGTTTGGGATCTTTATCATGCTTGAATGCTGCCCTGCAGCCCAGTTTCCAAAAGGAAGGGATCATGCTTTGTTTTAGTATGTCAAAGTACATGTTGGCATTGATGGTTCCCTCAATGAACTGTAGCTCCTCAGTTCCGGCAGCACTCATGCAGCCCCAGACCATGACACTCCCACCCCCATTCTTGACTGTAGGCAAGACACACTTGTCTTTGTACTCCTCACCTGTTTGCTGCCACACATGCTTGACACCATCTGAATCAAATAAGTTTATCTTGGCCTCATCAGACCACAGGACATGGTTCCAGTAATCCATGTCCTTAGTCTGCTTATCTTCAGCAAACTGTTTGCGGGTTTTCTTGTGCATCACCTTTAGAAGAGGCTTCCTTCTGGGACGACAGCCATACGACCAATTTGATGAAGTGTTCGAAGTATGGTCTGAGCACTGACAGACTGACCCCCCACCCCTTCAACCTCTGCAGCAATGCTGGCAGCACTCATACGTCTATTTCCCAAAGACAACCTCTGGATATGGCACTGAGCACGTTCACTCAACTTCTTTGGTCGACCATGACAAGGCCTGTTCTGAGTTGAACCTGTCCTGTTTAACCACTATATGTTCTTGGCCACCATGCTGCAGCTCAGTTTTAGGGTCTTGGCAATCTTCTTATATCCTAGGCCATCTTTATGTAGAGCAATAATTCTCTTTTTCAGAACCTCGGAGAGTTCTTTGCCATGAGGTGCCATGTTGAACCTCCAGTGACCAGTATGAAAGAGTGAGAGCGATAACACCAAATTTAGCACACCTGCTCCCCATTCACACCTGACTCCTTGTAACACTAATGAGTCACATGACACTGGGGAGGGAAAATGTCTAATGGGCCCAATTTGGACATTTTCACTTAGAGGTGTACTCACTTTTGTTGTCAGCGGTTTAGACATTAATGGCTGTGTGTTGAGTTATTTTGAGGGGACAGCAAGTTTACACTGTTATACAAGCTGTACACTCACTACTTTACATTGTAGCAAAGTTCCAATTCTTCAGTGTGGTCACATGAAAAGATAAAATATTTACAAAAATGTTGGGGGTGTACTCACTTTTGTGAGATACTGTATGTCTCTCCATACCCCTGGAATGTCCTCTATTCCTAGAGAAAGGATGGCAAGGCCCGGTGTCATATTGATGTGTAATACTAGAATTTATGACAGGGTCCTATGTATTCTTATCCAATTATCCATTCTTTGGGCACGCCCAGAATATATGATACAATGTTCCTTTTTCACCGCAATCAATCCAACATAATGAAGATACCTGAGAGTTAAATCTAGAAATTCTGGAGGGTGTAAGATACCAGTGTAGCAGTATCGTATGGGTTATTTCCACAGTGTTGTACTTTTTGTAGATGAGTAACTTACTGCGAGTGCTGTTTGCCATTGTTCTGTTGTATATGTATTTTGCATATCATGCTCCCAAGCCTTAATAGAGGCTGACTTCACAAATATATATTTTTGTTAAGCACATTATAAAAAAAGAGAGATCCTTCTTATATTAGTAGAGGGATTGGTAAGATATAAGGCTACTCTAAAGGGTAGTTGGCTTGAAGTGTTCGGGTTTGTTTGAATAAAATGTGCGACTTGGAGGTAACGGTAATATTTAGACTCCTCCAGGCCATATTATATTTGTAGTGTCCTAAATGATTTGATAGATGGCACTACTCTTATGTCTTCAATGGTTTTGATTCCCTTGGTGATCGAATGATTTAATTGTATTCCTGGTATTATCAGGTGTAAGGAAGAGATAGGTGGTGAGAGAGACTTTCTGGAATGTTTCTCAGTTGGTAGTGCTAGCAATGTTCTCTACTGTAGTAGTGTAGCTCTGATAGTAGGGGAGAAAGTGCCTTTTGTGTGTATGGCAAGTTTATTAACTATTAGTAAACCATGAAGGTCTCCTCCCCCAACTTGAGACTTTTCTAGTTGTAGCCATCTTGTGGGATATGCTTGTGGGAACCAAGTTTTCGCTTGCGATAGAATTGAGGCAATGTAGTAGTCCTTGATTATTATATGTCCAATTCCTCCTGATTTCCTATGTGCTACCAGCTTACTAAATGCACATCTCACTTTTTTAGCATTTCACAGGTAGCGATTTACTAGGGATTGTGTGGTAGAGAATAAAGTATTTGGAACTGGGATTGGTAGGGTTCTGAACATATAAATCAGTTGTGGTAATATTACCACTTTAAAGGCCGCTAATCGTCCTGTCCATGACAGTTCTGTCTTAACTGTGCTTTGGAGCTTTGGTTGAAACTTATTGAGAAAAAGCAGTATAATTGGCTCTTATGAGGTCATCTATGTTTGCTGTTAGTTTGATGCCTAGGTACTTTATCCCATCATCTTGCCATATATATATGAAAACAGTGAACTGAGTTTCTTTTTAAGACAAGGGTTAAGGCTCAATCCTAATATGTAAGACTTGCTTTCGTTGACTTTGTAATATTAAATTGGGTAAAATTAACTAACGCATCATGTACCAAAGCCATGGAGGATTCAACATCCGTTAATATCATAATGATGTCATCAGTGAATAAGCTAATGGTATGGGTAGAATTTTGTACTGGAAAATTTTAATGTGAGGGTGAGATCAGATATATACAGTATCTCACAAAAGTGAGTACACCTCTCACATTTTTGTAAATATTTTATTATATATTTTCATGTGACAACACTGAAGAAAATACACTTTGCTACAATGTAAAGTAGTGAGTGTACAGTTTGTATAACAGTGTAAATGTGCTGTCCCCTCAACATAACTTAACACACTGCCATTAATATCTAAACTGTGTGTTCGGTTCCTTCCCTGGCTTGGGCAATGCTACTATTAGTGCCTTTAACATCTCTTGTGGGAAGGGGGAAGAGGCGGTGACAGCACCAAAGATAGTTTTTAAGTGAGCTAATATGTCTTTAAATTCTTTATAGTATTTCCCGATAAACCCATTTGGGCCTGGTGACTTATTAGGGATAATGTGTCAATCACTTTTCCAATTTCTATAGTGCTGAAAGGTAGATTTAGAGCCTTTAGTTGATCTTGAGTCAATTTAGGCAATGAGATTCGGTGTAGAAATTGGCTAATTGAGTTTTTGTTGGGTTGTCGGGTATTCACGTCGTCTTTTGAATTTTACAGTGTACTATAATATGAGCTGAAAGCATTCACTATGTCCTGGGTATGGTACAGTTTATTTTTAGTTTGTGGGTGGATTATATACGGATTTTTTATCTTATGTCTTTGGCCCTTATGTTTTTGTGCTAAAAGTTTACCAGTTTTATTTCCGTTGGCATAATATTGCATTTTTAGCCTTTTAGCTGACTTTTCAAAGTTCTCCATTAAGAGAAGTCTAAGGTCACATAATAATTTTGTTAATGTACGTGAGAGAGATGGGGAAGCTTTTTGTTTATTTTGGCTATCTAATGTAGAGATTTCATCTGTGAGATCATTCGTACGCTTTAGCCGATGCCTCTTTGCCCTGGCCCCCAACTGGATAAGAATTCCCCTTATATATGCCTTGTGGGCATTCCATAAAACAAATGTATCCTGTGAAGGAGAGTCATTGATTGAGAAAAACTCTAATAAATACTTTTCAATTTCCTGTTTGGGATTCAGTTGCTGAATCAGGTACGAGTTTACTCTCCAGATTGGAGATGAGTTCACTGATGCAGAGTTTGTGATCAAAAGGGTTATAGAGGCATGGTCTAACCAAGTGATACTGTTAATAGAGGAATTAGTGGTTTTGAATAGGGTTTGTTGATCCACAAGGAACATGTCCATTCGAATGTATACTCTATGGGTTGTTGAAAAAAAAGTATAATCCCATTCATCTGCGTGAAAGCATCTCCATGCATCAAGCATATCCTGGTTTTTGAAAGATGATTGTAGTGATGGACTTATGCGCCTAGATCTGGATGTGGAGTCAATGGACGAATCTGGAGAGATGTTGAAATCTCCTCCTACTACTAGCAAGCCTTTTTGATGGGATCTTACTTTGCGCATCAGCTTGTTGAAGAAACATACCTGATGTGTGTTGGGGGCATATACGTTAACTAGAGTGTATGTAACAGAGTTTGGTAGTGACACAGCCCCAAATGATCCACAATGGCTGAAAAGTGAAATGGTCCAGAAGTATTTAGACAGAATAAAGGTAGATAAAGCACCTGGACCAGATGGCATCCATCCACGGATCCTAAAGGAATTGAGCTCTGTCATTTCAAAGCCATTGTATCTATTTTTTATGGACTTCTTAATGCAGTGGTTCTCAACTCCTGTCCTCGGGACCCACCAACAGGCCAGATTTTCAGTATTACCTTGGGGAGATGCAGACTAGAATACTGCAATCACTGAGTAGCAAATTATATCACCTGTGATGCATTTCAGTTATCCTGCAAACCTGGCCTGTTAGTGGGTCCCGAGGTCCGGAGTTGAGAACCACTGCCTTAATGACTAGAATAGTACCACTGGATTGGCATAGGGCCAATGTGGTGCCCATATTTAAAAAGGGATCAAAGTCTTTAACAAGTAACCATAGACCTGTTAGTTTAACTTCTATAGCTGGGAAGATACTGGAAAGTTTAATAAAAGACCACATAGATGAGTTCTTGTTTGAAAAAAATGTTTTAAGCAACAGACAGCATGGATTCATGAAAGACAGAAGTTGTCAAACCTGATTTCTTTTTATGAGGAGGTAAGTAAAACCTTGGACAGAGGGGTGGCTGTGGATGTGGTATAATTGGATTTTGCAAAAGTGTTTGACACTGTTCCCCACACACAGCTAATGTGTAAGGTAAAGTCTACAGGCTTGGAAAGATCAGTTTGTAAATGGATAGAAAATTGGCTAAAAGACCGAATTCAGAGAGTAGTTTTTAATGATTCTTATTCTGAATGGTCTAAGGTTATCAGTGGTGTACCGTAAGGTTCAGTGTTGGGACCCTTACTTTTCAATATATTTATAAATGATATAAGGTCTGGGATTAAAAGTACCATTTGAGTGTTTGCAGATGACACCAAGCTATGCAGTGGAATAACTTCCTTGCAGGATGTCTCCAACTTACAAGCAGACCTCAATGCACTGTCGAATTGAGTGACTATGTGGCAAATGAGGTTTAATATTGATAAATGTAAAGTTATGCATTTGGGGGCTAAGAATATGCATGCACCGTACATACTAGGGAGAGTACAACTGGGGGAATTCATAGTGGAGAAGGATCTGGGGGTTTTGGTAGATCATAAGCTTAATAATGGCATGCAATGCCAAGCTGCGGTTTCCAAAGCAAGCAAAATCCTTTCTTGTATTAAGCAGGGTATGGACTCCAGAGATAGAGACATCATTTTGCCCCTGTACAAATCCTTATTAAGACCTCATCTGGAATATGCAGTTCAGTTTTGGGCCCCAGTTCTCAAAATGGATATCGGGGAACTGGAGAAAGTGCAGAGAAGGGCAACCAAACTAATGGGAGGCATGGAGGAGCTCAGCTATGGGGAAAGATTAGAGGAACTGAATTTATTCTCTCTTGAGAAGAGGAGATTAAGGGGGATATGATCAACATGTACAAATACATAAGTAGTCCATATAGTGAACTTGGTGTTGAGTTATTTACTTTAAGGTCATCACAAAAAACAAGGGGCACTCTTTACTTCTAGAGGAAAAAATATTTAATCTCCAAATACAGAAAGGTTTCTTCACAGTTAGAGCTGTGAAAATGTGGAATAGATTCCCTCCAGAGGTGGTTTTGGCAGCATGGTTGATTGCTTTAAAAAAGGGCTGGATTCTTTCCTTAATGTAAATAATATAACTGGGTACTAACATTTTTAAGTAAAGTTGATCCAGGGTGAATCCGATTGCCTCTCGGGGGATCAGGAAGGAATTTTTTCCCCTGCTATAGTAAATTGGATCATGCTTTGCTGGCTTTTTTTGCCTTCCTCTGGATCAACTGTGGATGAAGGGTCGTATATGGGATTGTATGGTTATATATAATTTTTCTATTTTTTTTTATTTTTTAGGTTGAACTAGATGGACTTGTGTCTTTTTTCAACCTGACTAACTATGTCACTATGTAGAGTTTAGGTCACACACTAGTATCAAGTAGCGGCCCTGAGAGTCTTGGATTTCCTCATGTAGGGTGAAGGCCACAGTGTCTCTTATTGCTGTAAGTACTCCTTTCACTTTGGTTTATGCATTTGCAGTGAATATATAAGGGAAGCTGCCGTGTGTGCACCTAGGAGGAGATTTGCTGTTAAAATTAGTCTCTTGTGTAAATAGAATATCACTCTTATATTGAAGGGCCTCTTTGCACAGGGATTTCCTTTTTCGCTGGATGGTTTAACCACCTTGAATTTATGGATAAAAATGTAATACCCATTTTAGGAGGGTTGGTTTGCTTGATTTGTATATAGGAAACATTTCCTATTTGTGTTGTGGGTTCCCTCCAGTGGCTGATTTGTGTATAGCGGGTAGTAGATGTGGTATGTAGCAGAGGCTTTGAACTTGTACTCACTGTGTGCGAAGGGTTCCCAACAATCCATTGTTCTACATTTCTTCCAGCAGGGAGTGATATTTGTAGAGTCCTCTATGTAGACTGTCACACGTGGGTCTCCGTGGCCATTGTCACTGTCTGTGAGAGTGAATGGTGGAATAAATTAAAGGAAAAAAAAACAAGAAAAAAATCAATTCAGAATGAATAACTGTTCAACTGGAGAAAAATGAAACTTGGGAAATATCCCATAACTGTGTTGGGCAGAGGGCAGCTTCTGCTGTTCAGGTCTTTTTGGGGTTAAGTGTGAGCCTATAACTCCAGATAATCTCCTTATTGGGACTTAGTTTTGTTTAATTCCCATCAGATTTCATTTGTGCAATTTGCAGTTTTTCGCCGTTACTGTTTTCCAGGCAGTTTTGACCCGGTGTACTGGTTCTGGGGAACTGCTTTCAGTATTTGGTTCTGGGAGAATTTTCCATTGTTTCAAATGGGCCAGGCCCATTTCCAGACACTCCACAACATGGGACTGGTTCTCCCTGGTCACTATTAGCTTGGTTAGATATCTCCATTTGTAGGCTATCTTGTGATTTCTTAGTGCCTTAGTTATGTTATTCATAGATTTTCTTTTTTGTAGTGTATACTGAGAGAGATCTGCATAAAATTGAAGATTTTGGTGTTGTGGCATGATCAGATCTCATTTGCGCATTTGCTCCATTAGTAGAGTTGAGCGAACCTCTGGAAGTTCGGGTTCTGCTGGTCCGTCCGAACTTCGGGACAAAGTCCGGGTTCAGGTCCGGACGGAACCCGAACGATCACACGGACCCCGAACCCCATTGAAATCAATGGGGACCCGAACTTTTAGGCACAAAAATGGCTGTAACAAAGTCCTGGAAAGCCCTAGAGGGCTGCAAAAGGAAGTAAAATGGGGGTAAGGGTAGGGCAAGTGCCCTACAAAAAAATGGGGATAGGGAAAATAAATTAAAATCAAATAAAAAAATGGGAAGGGGGGTGGATGTGGAGTAGGAGCCTAGAGGTTGACTAGG
>BLSH010489648.1:883050-894250 GCA_018402905.1 Glandirana rugosa
CACTGTGTAGTTTGAATATCCCTTAAAGTGTTCTTTTTGTTACCACACGAACCAAAATTGCATTGAAATAAAAAAGTACTCAATAAATGTTCAAAGACTGGTGAATATTTTACACAAGTTCCACGACGGGTAACACAACCTAAAAGTTACGTTGGGAGAAGAGGGTGAGAAGTGTGTGACTATCGTTGTGGGTCTAGCCGCGTGACTTAAACGTCTTACCCGTATTGTTTTTAACCTTGTCCTGGGAGTCAAATGCGTCTTCTAAAACAAGTCACTACTCCGTTTGAAAATACACTTACCACTTCAATTTTTTGTTTTGCATTCACATAAAAGTTTGCCTCATCACTGAACAAAATCTTCTGCGTAAACTGAGGGTCCTGTTCCAATTTTTGTTATGCCCATTCTGCAAATTCAGTGCGCCGATCTGGGTGTTGCTATCAGTGTGTGAAGAGTGGGAGAAGAGGGTTGCATTGAAAATCCAACACAATGGGCAGCACCTTGAACACATTTTATAAGTGGTCAGAAACTTGTAAATAACTCATGAAAAAATAAAGTTACGTTAAAACCAAGCACACCATTGTTTTTCTTGTGAAATTCCCTATAAGTTTGATGTGTCACATGACCCTCTTCCTATTGAAAAAACAAAAGTTGGATTCAAAATGGCCAACTTCAAAATGGCTGCCATGGTCACCACCCATCTTGAAAAGTTTCCCCCCTCACATATACTAATGTGCCACAAACAGGAAGTTAATATCACCAACCATTCCCATTTTATTAAGGTGTATCCATATAAATGGCCCACCCTGTATATATATATATATATATATATATATATTGTGACCAGGGACGGCCCGTCCATTATGGGTACATGAGCACCGCCTCCCCTATTCCTCCGCCTGCCTCTCCCATCCATGCACCCGTTCCCTTTTCAGGTCGCCGGGATGCATGAACTACTATTGCGGCGGGAGTGTTTTAGTGTAGCTGACAGCCCACTCCAGACCTCCTCCCGGCCAATCACGTAACAGATTTGACACCCGTCACCTGATTGGCTGAAAGCAGAGGCAATCCTACTGGATGCCTAGGAGCCTGATGGAAGCCGCCGTGGAAGACATGGAACCACTGCACACTACCCGCCTAGATGGGGTAAGTGCAGCGGTAGAACGGGGGAGAGGTACCGCTCAGGGGAAGAGGTACCGCTCGGGGGGGTGAGGTGCCATTTGGGGGGTGTTTGCCTCCCCCCAAAAAAACACCAGCCGCCACTGATTGTGACATTATGAAAGGCAAGGTGATCGATGGACGTTAGGTTTCACCTCACATGCGTTCATTTTCAGTGAACTGAGGCAAAATCCGGTCCAGGTGTTACCAACCACCTTAGCGGGGTTGGTTCTGGACCAGATTTTGTGGTACACTTGTGTCCACCAACAGGTGGTATAAATAAGCAGGAGTAGAGCAAAGATTTGCTCTGGCCTGGGACTCAGGAGCCATCAAGTCTGAGAGAGCTGATAAACTGAAGTTTTCTTTTAAACTGAAACAAAAGGTTTGCATTATCTTTGTTTTGTGGGTGACTGGGAGAAGCCCTTCATCGCTCAGTTAGGAAAACCGGAAATGTTTAGTAAGAGCCTGGGTGGCAAGGATTTATTTTCTGTTTTGTTTATTTGATTTTATTGGCAACCTTTTAAAATAAAACTGGCAACAAGTCAGCTTTTAAGAAAACTTGCCATTTGGACTACCTTTTTCCCAGGGAAGCTGCCTTTTTCCCAGGGAAGATGATCCCCATTGAGCTAACCCCACACATGGTGGATTTTCGGCAGGCATCTTCCTAAACAAGTGGAAAGATGGAGGATGTGATAAAAGCCCTGCTGCAGGCCACTGCAATAAAGCAGGAGAACAATCGCCAGCAGCAGGAAACCATGCACAGGCCAATGCACAGGCCATTGCAGCTTAGTAGGAGGCAAATCGCCAGCAGCAGGAGGCGAATCGACAGGCCATAGCAGCCCAGCAGGAAACCAACCGCCAGGTTGCAGAGACCATGGCAGCCCAGCAGGAGGCAAATCGCCAGGCCATTGCAGCCCAGCAGGAGACGAACTGACAGTTTGTGGAGGCTTTGGTGGAGTTAAAGAAAGGGTCCGCAGGTCCTTTGCCGGTGGAACAGAAAATGGTGCATGCCAGCTATTACCTGCAGAAGATGACACCTGCAGATGATGTGGAGGCTTGCCTAGCAACTTTTGAAAGTGTCGCTGTTCGAGAAGGATGGCAAAAAGAGCAATGGGCAAGACTGCTAGCACTCTTCCTGACAGTAGAATCTCAAAAGGCCTATTATGACCTGGAATAAGATGCTGCCCAGGAACATGAGACACTGAAAGCTGAGATGCTTGCACACATGAGTGTCACCATTGCAGTTTGGGCTCAATGGGTGCATCGGTGGTCATACAGTACTGACAAGCCACCCTGCTCCAAGGCCTGTACTGGCCATCAGGACTACCGGGAGTTTCCCGGTGGGCCGATGGCTCAGTGGGCCAGCCTCATCCTCACAGGGGTCCCCGCAATCTACCTGTCAATCACCCCCAATCAGCTGACGCCTGACGGGTAGATCGTGGATTCAACTGCAGAGAAGCGCAGGGAGCGGCTGTGTATGAAGTTCTCATTCAGGTGTTATGCTGCTCCCTGGCGGCCCCGCCTCCTCCTCTCTCCTCATCCATCCCAATTGGCTTGTGACATCACCTGGGATGGACGAGGAGAGAGGAGGGGGCGGGGCCGCCAGGGAGCAGCGTAACACATGAATGAAAACTTCATGCACAGCCGCTCCCTGCGCTTCTCTGCAAGAAAAAGACTGGTAACACTTAACTGATGTGACCCCATGTGCCCTGATGTACCCCCATGTGCCCTGATGTACCCCCATGTGCCCTGATGTACCCTTATGTGCCCCATGTGCCCTGATATGCCCCCATGTGCCCTGATGTACCCCCATGTGCCCTTATGTGCCCCCATGTGCTCTGATGTACCCCCATGTGCCCTGATATACCCCATCTGCCCTGATGTACCCTTATGTGCCCCCCATGTGCCCTAATGTACCCCCATGTGCCCCCATGTGCCCTGATTTACCCCCATGTGCCCTGACGTACCCCCATGTGCCCTGATGTACCCTTATGTGCCCCCATGTGCCCTGATGTGCCCCCATGTGCCCTGACATACCCCCATGTGCCCTGATGTACCCCCATGTGCCCTGATGTACCCTGATGTACCCCCATGTGCCCTGGTGTACTCCCATGTGCTCTGATGTACCCCCATGTGCCCTGATGTGCCCTATTGTGCCCTGATGTGTCCCATGTGCCCTGATGTGCTCCATGTGCCATGATGTGCCCCCATGTGCCCTGATGTGGCCTGATGTGCCCTAATGTGCCCTGATGTGCCATGATGTGCCCTAATGTGCCTGATGTGCTCCATATGCCCTAATGTGCCCTGATGTGCCCTAATGTGCCCTGATGTGCCATGTTGTGCCCTAATGTGCCATGATGTCCCCTGATGTGCCCTAATGTGCCATGATGTGCCCTAATGTGGCCTGATGTGCCATGATGTGCCCTAATGTGCTCGATGTGCCATGATGTGCCCTAATGTGCCTGATGTGCCATGATGTGGCCTGATGGGCCCTAATGTGCCATGATGTGCCCTAATGTGCCTGATGTGCCATGATGTGCCCTGACGTGCCCTAATGGGCCCTAATGTACCCTGATTTGCCCTGATGTGCCCTACTATACTCTGATGTGCCCTTACATACCCTAATGTGCCTGATGTGCCCTAATGTGTCCTGGTGTGCCCCCATGTGCCCTAATGTGTCTGATGTGCCCTGATGTGCTCCATGTGCCCTGATGGGCCCTGATGTGCTCCATGTGCCCTGATGTACTGTACCCTGATGTACTGTACCCTGATTACTGTACCCTGATGTGCTGTGCCCTGATGTGCTGTGCCTTGATGTGCTGTGCCCTGATGTGCTGTACCCTGATGTGCGCTGTACCCCGATGTGCGCTGTGCTCTGTACCCTGTTGTGCTGTGCCCTGATGTGTCCTGTGCCCTTTGCCCTGATGTGCACTGTACCCTGATGTGCACTGTACCCTGGTGTGCCCTGGGCCGGTCTGGATGAAGTCCAGGGCCAAATTTTTGTCCCAGTCCAGCCCTGCCTGCTCCCAAATGTTTGACTTAATACAAGAAATGGCTGCAGCCAGAAACTTTGCCGGGCCCTAAGATTGTGGAGTGTGTGGCCATGGACCATTATTTATGTGCACTCCCTGCCACTTTGAGGAAGTGGGTACGCCATGGGGACCCTAAGACTGCAAACCAGCTGGTAGACCTGGTGGAGAGATACTGAGGACTTGTTGAACCCATCTGTGTCCCACTCCAATGTCTCCAGGGGTGAAAAATCACCCAGAGGATCAGGTAAGACTGTTCCAGGGTTCAAGGGCATAGGGAAAAATTACAAGACTGTTGCCACAGATAATGAGACTATGGCTCAGGACCTGGAGACTGGCCAAATAGGTCAGGAAGGTCTCTGAGGCCATTTAGAGGACTGGGTACAGAACACAAAATGCTATCGCTGCCATAGGTTAGGTCATATTGCTGCTAACTGTTCCCTAAATGATGAACCAATGGAATGTGATAATGCTTACTTGAAAAAATGCATGTCTCTTTTTGCACAGGTAGCATGTACTGCATCATGTCAGGAATACATGGAAAAACAAATGTGTGTGATTTCAGTGGATGGAAAGCCAGTCACTGCTCTGCAAGATTCTGATAGTGTTGTGACATTAGTCACATCCTAGCACTATTGGGGTGATTTGTATACATGGTGACACACGTGACTACCAGACTGTTGTGGTGGAGTTTGATACCCCTTGGGTCACTGTGACACAATCAGTCGGGGTGGTACCCTCACTACTTCATTAAGTCCTAGTGGGGAGACATTTTCCACACTTTTGGAGTTTATGGGAAACCAAAAGGAGTCGGGAGAACAGAGCTCCCCCTGCTGAGGAAACACTGGAACTCACTCTGGACCCTTTTGATTGCAAAATGGAAAAGGAAAATGTTGGTGTCTCCAACGGAGGCATAGGTCCTTTTCCTTTTTTTGAAATGGCTGGAGAGCAGGAGGAGCTATAATCTAGACCCCAGCTTGAGGATAATGAACAAGAAATTATCTCTGACTCTAATAGTGAAAGTGTACAGAATGTGGTAGACATGTGCAGAACGACAAAATTTGTTTTGCTTTGATTCGTTATTTACATAAATTAGTTCAGTTAGATTAATTTCATTCATTTAATTTGTTTTTAAGAATTTATTTTGTTTATTCATTTTCGAATCGATTTGAAAAGTTTTGGAATCAATTTAGAATAGTTTTCAAATTCAAATCGTTACAAATTCGAATAATTTTTGAATTTGAACAGTTTTAAAATTTGAATCATTTTCCAATTTCCACAGAAAATAAAATAGAATAAAAATAAAGGAAAAAATAGAAAAATGTAATATATATACATTATGTAAAACACAGTGAATTCATAACGTGCACAAATGATTCACAGCAGCGCAAGTGTTTAAATAACACCCTTGAGAAATAGTTCATGAAAATAGTTCATAAAATAGTGAACATATGTTTCAACATTCAAAGATAGTCCAGAAAACATCCGTGATCACACAGTGTATCTGTGGATGTAACAGACACCCTTAAGCCTTCCTCCACTATGCACCAGTGTCTCCCATCACCCAATAATACCGAGGCTCACCAAACGTCAATGAAAAAGCAGCATAGACCGTCCAATATAGGTGTCAATCATGCAGGCAAGGCAATTCCTCCACTCCTATATTAGTCTATGTGGAGTCTCTGCTCATGTATGGGAACAAAAAAAAAACTCCTCATAGTGCAACACCATACCACTTAGTATAAAACATTTATTGAATAAGGTATTGCTCATACATTTTTAAAAGCCAACATATCGCATAATAACTAGGTTACTGGTGCGTTACCGTGCCGCCAGACCGACTTGCATCATGCTGCTCCGGTCACACATCCAGTTCCCTCAAAGTTGCCGAGTAGTCACTACCCTTGGATGCATTTTGTCATATCTGACTTGTTCACCATGTTTTTATGTTTTATTATTATTAGGCAGCTGCTATTATATATATATTATGATCTTATCTATGAACCTTCCTGTGACTGAGTGCATAATTGATCACAAATGTAAATTGGATGTTTGACTGTAGAGCAATTTTTTTTTTTTTTTAGTACAATACTTTTGCCACATGCAAAATCACAAATTGTTCTTCAGTCGTCATCCATCTCTGTATTGCCTATATTTTTCAATAAAATATCTCTTTTATGATTAAAAAAAATCTTCTGAAATTCAAATAGAATAGAAAAAATTAGAATGAAAAAACAATAGAAAAGAATAGAAATAATATAACCATTTTCCAAAATTCAAATAGAATCAATCTGAATTTGAATAGAATATGAGAATAAGAATAGAGTAGAATAGAATAGAAAATAACACAATAGTATAGAAAAAACAACAGAATAGAATGAATATAACCATCTTCCTATTCTAATCTATTCTTTTCTATTCTATTCAAATTCAAATTGATTCTATTTGGATTTTGGGAAATGGTTATATTCTTTCTATTCTAATCTATTCTATTCTATTGTTTGTTAATTATATTCTTTCTATTTGTTTATTCTATCATATTCTATTCTATTCTATTCTATTATTTTCTATTTAAATTCAAATTTATTCTATTCGAAATTCGAGTTTCGGAAGATGGCTATATTCTTTCTATTCATTTCTATTCTATTCTATTTTATTCTGTTGCTTATTTCTATACTATTCTGTTATTTTCTATTCTATTCTAATCTATTCTTTTCTATTCTATTCAAATTTGAAGTGATTCTGTTTGAATTTTGGGAAATAGTTATATTCTATTCTATTGTTTTTTTAATTCTATTATTTTCTATTCTATTATAGTCTATTCTATTTGATTCTTTTTTTTCTATTCTATTCTTCTATTCTTTTCTTATGTATTCAATTCAAATTTATTTTATTTGAAATTCGAAGCCCTGAGGTAAAATCATGTACTTACCTTAACTATCCCGCATCAGGCATGCCGGATGGTATTAGATTTGGCCCATGGTTATATAATGGGTGGACATCTGGGTATAGAGAAAACTAAGAAGAGGATAACCCAGTGATTGTTTTGGCCTGGGTTATATGCAGATGTCAAAGAATATTGGGAGTCGTGCCCAGAGTGGCAGTATTCTGCACCATCGCCCCATTTTCGCTGTCCACTGATACCGTTTCCTATAATTGAAGTGCCTTTTGAAAGAATTGGCATGGATCTGGTGGGACCACTAGTAAAGTCTGCCTGGGGCCATCAGCACATACTGGTAATACTGGACTATGCCACACGGTATCCTGAAGCCATTCCCTTGCGTAATACCTCAGCTAAGGTTATTGCCAAAGAGCTTGTCCAAAAATTTAGTCGTGTGGGTATTCCAAAAGAGATATTGATGGATCAAGGCACTCCATGTCCAGAGTCACGAAAGAATTGTGTAAGTTGTACAAAATCTTCCATCTCTGTACCTCTGTCTACCACCCCCAAACTGATGGTCTTGTGGAGAGATTTAACAAAACACTCAAAAGCATGTTAAAAAAGGCGGTGGACATAAATGGGAGAAATTGGGATTTTTAGCTGCCATACCTCATGTTTGCCATACGAGATGTACCTCAGGCATTTACAGGTTATTTCCCTTTTGAACTACTGTTTGGTAGACCTTCCAGGGGATTGCTAGATGTTACAAAAGAAATGTGGGAGGGAGAGACCACGCCTTACAGAAGCGTCATTGAGCATACCTCACTGATGCAAGATAGAATCGAGTCTGTCATGCCACTTGTACGGGAACATATGGAGCAAGCCCAGGAGGCCTAGAGAAGGGTTTATAATCGACTAGCCAAGACCCGGACCTTCAACCCCGGGGATAGCGTGCTGATACTAGTCGCCATAGTTGAGAGTAAATTCCTAGCAAAGTGACAGGGTCCCTTTGAAATTATGGAACAAGTAGGGGAAGTAAACTACAAAGTTTACCAGCTAAGGAAAAGGAAACCAGAGCAAATATATCATGTCAATCTCTTGAAACCTTGGAAGGACAGAGCGACTTTACTGGCAGTGCCAAGTCCCCAAAAGGACATGGCCCCCGTGATACCTGAGGTACCCATAATTGAAACCTTGTCAGTGGCCCAACAAAAGGATGTTAAAGAGTTTGTGAGTAAGAATAAAAACTTTTTCTCTCACCCACCCGGAATGACCACAGCTATACAGCATGACATCATTAGGAACCAGGTGTCTGCATAAATGAAAAGCCCTATAGAATGACCGAGGCTAGGTGCAAAGCAGTTGCAAATGAAATAAAGAACATGTTAGAGTTGGACATGATAGAGGAGTCCTACAGTGACTGGTCAAGTCCCATAGTGTTGGTCTCAAAGCAAGATGGCACTATAAGGTTTCGTAACGATTTCAGGAAGTTGAATAGCGTGTCCAAATTCGATGCATACCCAATGCTTTGGGTTGACAAGCTTGTTGATAGATTGGGAAGTGCCAGATACATAACTACCTTAGACCTGACTAAAAGTTATTGGCAGATACCCCTAACGGAGTCTGCAAAAGAGAAGACTGCCTTTTCTATTCCTGAAGGGTCATTCTAATATAAGTAGATGCCTTTTGGTTTGCATGGTGCTCCTGCCTTATTCCAGAGAATGATGGACAAGACATTAAGACCACATCGCCAATACCCAGCCGCCTATTTGGACGATGTAGTCATGCACAGCTGGGGCTGGTAATTTCTTTTGCCCCGGGTTCAAGTAGTAGTAGATTCCCTTAGGAAAACAAGACTCACTGCCAACCCCAAAAAGTGTGCCATAGGCTTGGAGGAGACCAAATACCTTGGCTACATTATTGGTTGAGTGCTGATTAAGCCTCAGATCAATAAGATTGAGGTGGTTAAAAAATGGCCCCAACCTATAAATAAAAAGCAAGTTCGTGCATTTCTGGGGATCACAGGGTACTACAGGCATTTTATACCCAATTTTGCCACCATTGACGCCTCACTGACAGACCTGACGAAGGGTAGAGGGTTGGTCATGATTAAGTGGAATCCTGAGTCAGAAAAGGCATTTCAAATGTTGAAGCAAGCCCTTTGGGCACAACCGGTGCTCATGACCCCAGATTTCACAAAGGAGTTTGTCGTACAGACAGGCGCCTCTGATGTGGGACTGGATGTGATACTGTCCCAAATCAGAGACGGTGAGGAGCACCCGGTCGTCTACCTGAGCAGGAAGCTTAACAGACATGTGAAAAACTATGCCATTGTTGAGAAGGAATGTTTAGCTATCAAATGGGCCTTAGAGACCCTGAAATATTACCTCTTGGGGAGACCATTCAAACTAGTCATTGACCATGCCCCTCTGAAATGGATGTGTGATAACAAGGAGAAAAACAGTCGTGTGACAAGGTGGTTCCTTGCTCTGCAAGCATTCAGGTTCACAGTGTAGGATAGAGCTGGGAAGCTCCAGAATAATGCAGATGCCCTTTCCCGTGTACATTGTCTGGTTGGGACAGTTGCTCAGCCACAGGGGCTTGAGCAGAGGAGGGGGATATGTGACATTATGAAAGGTGAGGTGATCTATAGAAGTTATGTTTCACCTAGTGTTCATTTTCAGGCAATATCCGGTCCAGATGTTACCAGCCACCTTAGCAGGGTTGGTTCCAGACCAAATTTTGTGGTACACTTATGTCCACTACCCGGTTGTATAAATAGGCAGGAGTAGAGCAAAGATTTGCTCTGGCCTGGGACTCGGGAGCCATCAAGCCTGAGAGAGACAATGAACTGAAGTTTGCTTTTTGACTGAAGCAAAAGGTTTGCATTATCTTTGTTTTGTGGGTGAGTGGGAGAATTCCTTCACCACTCAGTTAGGAAAACTGGATATGTTTAGTAAGAGCCTGGATGGCAAGAATTTATTTTCTGTTTCTGTTTTGTTTATTTGATTTTACATGCAACCTTTTAAAATAAAACTGGCTACAAGTCAGCTTTTAATAAAACCTGCCATTTGGACTACCTTTTTCCCAGGGAAGGTGATTCCCATTGAGCTAACCCCCCACAATATATACAGTTGTGCTCATAAGTTTACATACCCTGGCAGAATTTATGATTTCTTGGCCATTTTTCAGAGAATATGAATGATAACACAAAAACATTTCTTTCACTCATGGTTAGTGTTTGGCTGAAGCCATTTATTATCAATCAACTGTGTTTACTCCTTTTAAATCATAATGACAACAGAAACTACCCAAATGACCCTGATTAAAAGTTTACCCTGGTGATTATGGCCTGATAACATGCACCTGTGATCTGTTTGCTTGTAATTAGGGTGTGTGTATAAAAAGGTCAATGAGTTTCTGGACTCCTGACAGGCCCTTGCATCTGTCATCCAGTGCTGCGATGACGTTTCTGGATTCTGAGTCATGGGGAAAGCAAAAGAATTGTCAAAGGATCTGCGGGAAAAGGTAGTTGAACTGTATAAAACAGGAAAGGGATATAAAAAGATATCCAAGGAAGTGAGAATGCCAATCAGCAGTGTTTAAATTCTAATCAAGAAGTGGAAAATGAGGGGTTCTGTTGAAACCAAACCACAGTCAGGTAGGCCAACTAAAATTTCAGCCACAACTGCCAGGAAAATTGTTCAGGATGCAAAGAAAAACCCACAAATAACTTCAGGTGAAATACAGGACTCTCTGAAAACATGTTTCAAGATGCACAATAAGGAGGCACTTGAAGAAAGATGGGCTGCATGGTTGAGTCGCCAGAAGAAAGCCATTACTACACAAATTACACAAAGTATCTCACTTACAATACACCAAACAGCACAGAGACAAGCCTCAAACCTTCTGGAACAAAGTCATTTGGAGTGATGAGACCAAAATTGAGCTTTTTGGCCACAACCATAAATGCTACATTTTTAGACGAGTCAACAAGGCCTGTGAAACACGGAGGTGGATCGCTGATGTTTTGGGGATGTGTGAGCTACAAAGGCACAGGAAATTTGGTCCAAATTTATGGCAAGATGAATGAAGTATGTTATCAAAAAATACTGGAGGAACATTTGCATTCATC
>BLSH010489648.1:905497-917502 GCA_018402905.1 Glandirana rugosa
TAAAAAAACAAAAAAAATTTGGTCGTGAAAAATTAAAACACGTGCTTTGTTATTAGACAGGGAAATTCGTTGTCATCCTTGGAGAGGGATATCTTGATCCTCTACTAAAAGCTAAGATTTTAGTAGAAGTTCAACACGTCCCTTTCGGAGGTCGACAACGAAATTCCCTTTCTAACAACAAGATTTTAGTAGAGGTTTCACACACCCTTTTCAGATAACGTCCGCGTATCTCGGTATAATGACAAGATTTTAGTAGAGGTTTCACACACCCTTTTCAGATAACGTCGGCGTATCTCGGTATATTGACAAGATTTTAGTAGAAGTTTCACACACCCTTTTCGGAACTTGAAGATGATTTTAGAATCGAAAATCATCTCCTAGTTCTATAGGGAGAGGTTCCTACTGTTGCTTAAAGGGACAGATTATTGTTTCGTGCACAAAATTAAAAAGTGCTGGTTTAAAAAAAACAAAAAAATTTCAAAAATAAAAAAAACAGTGTTGGCTACCTCCTCCTCCTCCACCGCCACTATATATATATATATATATACTGTATATAGGCTACACTAGGTCTATATATTACACTGCCTGCACTGACTGTATATGCTCTACACTAGATCTATATGCTACACTGCCTGCACTGCCTGTATATATTCTATACTGTATCTGTATGTCTCTCTCCATGTTCACACACTACATACGGCTGTTGTTCAAGTGGCCATATAGTGTGGGGCTTTGGGTGAGACCCCTGAGCCATGATTGACCAAAAGCAGGGTGCGTGTTGTGATTGGCCAAAGCATGCAGGTCATGTGCATGCTTTGACCAATTAGCGGGTGTCACTTCCCGGGGTCTAACACTGCACTATGGGGTACTCGAATTTGGCAAGAACACCACATAATGTTCGAGATTCTGCAAAATGCTGAACACAGTTATGTTAGACCTGAACAACGGGCCCATCCTTACTTATAACAGTGATCTGTTATAAGCAGTAATGGTGTAAAAACGGGGACACTGAACCACTCTGATGAAAAAAAAAAGATAAAAATGGTTCTAAAAGTTTAATAAATATTGAATGAATGTATTTCTTTCTTTACATACTGTCACCAGTCAGTATCCCTGTCGCCACACTAGTCTACTGCACTGGTAACAGAATGGAAAAAAAAACACATTTTATAAAATTAAATTTTGCAAAAAAAAGTGACAAAGAAAAAAAATTACAACCTCAAAAATCTCACCATGTCTCTTGCTTTCTGAGACTAGTCACACCTAGATAGTTAATGGGCACATATTCTCCAACATTCTATGCCCTTTCCCCAGGGGGAAAAAATCTGGGACTATATTTCTAAAGTTTAGCGGTGTGTGGGGCAAAGAGAGACTGCTTACAAAATTCTCCTGAGGTTCTTTACAATCACAATCTGTCAATCTTGCAGCAGGGGTCGGGGTATAGGCAGTGGCACTCATTATCATGTTTCTGGGATTGCCCAAGCATCTAACCCTTTTGAGTTTCCATACAGTCGATTCTTCGGTCTTGTTGATATTGTGTTGCCTCTAGACCCTGTTCATTGTTTTCTGGGTCTGCCTTTCCTTATGTTTTATTAGCTGCTAAATGAGTTATAATATTATGTTTGTTATCTTATAATCCTTCAACACAATCACAATTGTTGAACGCTATAGCTGATATTCTTAGGATGGAACACCTTACTGCTACAGTGGGTGGCTCATTGCTAAAATTCTCTAGAACTTGGGATGTCTGGGATCAATCTGATTTTGGCTCCAAATTGCTGTCTAAGGCTACCAGATTGCTACATCATGTTTTCTTTTGTTTTCAATAATTTTTATTAAGTCTCCATAGGAAATAACAATAACAAAGAGTAGCATGGGATGAATAAACATGTCACACAGCTGGGTCTTACAGAGAGTAGCACAGATATGAGAATTATGTTATCTTCGACAGTATACATAGAAGACATGAGACCAACCGACTCTCCAGTCGACGTCCTATGACGAAACGCGTAGGGAGGGGCTTCTACGTCACACGTCACTTTCGGTACGGGCCGTGGAATGCAGAGAACACGGCGTCCTTGTTTTACCTGTTCCTGTATTGTATACAGCGGTACTACAATCCAACGCTGGACATTCGGTATTTACATGTGAGTGTTTATGGCATTGATTAAACCTTAACTAAACATACTGCGCAAGATTTGGTCTGTCTTTTTGTTTCCCTCTATATACCTGGAATTGAAACGGAGGTGGGGAATACCAGAGGCTGCTACTACAAGGTGTATACCCCTTCAGTGGGGAGTGCTGTCCGGTGAGTGGATGCATAATAGGATACGAACGGAGTGTAACACCGGAAGTACTGCGTTGTTGTAGTGGTATTATCATCTAAACACCACAAAAGCTTATATGTGGACTGTCACCTTTTGCACTTTAATCTTGAAGAGAGTGTCCCTTGGTCTTCCATGCTAAACATATAATAAGTCCATAAAAACCCACATTGCGCACCAGCAAGACCAATTGTCAACTGTATTGGTTCTGTGACAGCACGTGTGGGAGAGTATCTCGATAAATTTTTACAACCAAGTGTACAAGCGACGCGAGCCTATTCGAAAGATACTAAAGATTTTCTTCAATCAGTGAACCATGTAGACCTAAAGGATGTTGACACAGTGTACATGGTAACGGCAGATGTCGCATACACTGTGATTCAACATGAGGATGCTCTACTAGCATTAAATTGGGCATTAAGTAGACGGGATGATGTCCCATTTGTCCAGAAATCCTTTTTGGGCAAGATTTTAGAGTTCTATCTTGCCCATAGTTATTTCTGGTACCAAGGTATTTCCTTTTCCCAACAAGTTGGCGTTGCGATGGGGGCTAAGTTTGCCCCCAGCATCGCCAACTTGTTTATGGCAGAATGGGAAGATAAAACTATTTTCTGTAGAAATTTTAGAACACAAGCAGAACTCCTCAAATCCAGATTTAAGGAAAAGGGATACACAGACTCCTTTCTAGATAGAGTGATGGAACAAGTAGAGTCAGTCCCTAGGGAAACGTGTTTAGAAAATAAAAATTTAAATAAGGAGAAAGATACTTTTCAATGGAAATTTATATCCAACTATCATTGTCAATACAAGAAAGTGGAGGAGATCTTTAAACGCCATTGGCATGTTTTAAGCCTGGATAGACATCTGGGTCCGGTGCTGCCCCAGGAGCCAAAATTTGTTTACCGAAAGGCACCCAACTTCGGAGTATTGGACGCCCCTGGTAAACAAAAATTCCAACTAGGGCTTGAAGGATTTTTTTTGTGTAGGAACTGTAGAGCTTGCCCCACAGTCAAGACACTAAGCAGAGGCCTCACCACGTTCTCTAACTGGGATGGTGACACCTTCACCGTTAGAGAATTTATTGCATGCAACTCCACTTTTGTGGTTTACATGTTGTGGTGCCCCGTGTGGCTTAGTTTAAATAGGAAGAACCAAAAGACTACTTAAAGTCAGAATAGGTGAACATATCACTAATATTATCAATGGATACAAGGACCACAGTGTCTCTCTCCACTTCAGACAGAAGCATAATAGGGACCCCTCATTATTGCAGTTTGCAGGGATTGATATAGTATATTCTTCATGGCGTGGGTCAAATCGTATTCGAGACCTTTCACAACGAGAAACCAAGTGGATTTTCTTAATGAAAAGTCTAGCACCGAGAGGTATGAACATCGAATTGGATGTAAATGCCTTTATCAATGATTTCTGATTTAACATTATAGTTTTAATATAAACATATGCATTAACATTGTAGTTTTAATATAAACATATGGTATTGAGATATTTGGACATATTAAGTGAAGTCTGCAGAATATGATGAGTTGATATGCCATCCTGCATATCTACATTTAATAATCCATCCTGCAAGCTGGAAAATATTTAAATAGCACTGGAGTAACAGAAACCAGTATCATCTGAATTGGGCCGACCAAGTTAGGTATCAGGAATGAGACAGGAGATATTTTATATAGACCCCGCTAGTTCGAATAGAGGTAATTTATTAATCTCAGGAAAATATATTTTTTGAAAATTTAATAAAGATTGAGGTTTTAATTAATACAGTGATAAGGGGCTCCCAACAAGGAGGTAGTTAATGAAGATTGAAGTTCTGGGCTCATGGATACATAGCACTACCATATTCATAATAAATGCAATCCAGATAGGTTTGATTATGTGTCATGTATTATGTGTTTATTTAGTCTGTTTATGATTACCGGACCATCTTGCTTACTACTAGAGAGTTGGGTAGTCAAGAAAATTGCTTAGGAGTTTTATGAAATAATTTTACATTGAATTAGACATGTGAGATTAAGATTTTTTTGAAGATGTATTGATTCTGTTGGACCGGAGCAAGAGGTTTTGAGCGGTACGGGGACACCTAGTACTGCACGTCCCGCCCTGATGAGTAATCAGATGGGGGAGGGATTTGGATCTCAAATGTTCGGATTGCCAGCTGTACACCGTATCACGGTAGAAGTCCTAGAGACGAAACGCGTCTGACACGGTGCACGGCAATCAAATCATCAGGAACAGGAGTGTATGGTCGTTCGCTGCAGGTCGGCAGAGCGCTCGTTCATATCCGAGACGGGAGGTCGGGGTAGGAGAGTCTGCCAGAAAGCTCAGAGCCTTCGGTCTCCTTGTCAATTCCTGAAGCTTTTTGAAAGTTATCTTTTTTTAGACGCCAGCTTGACAAGCGCTGTTTGGGGAGAGACAAGAAGGAGTCGATTCAAGTCCCACAGACTGGCAGATTAATAGAAGATCTTCGGTTCACCTGGAGGAGCATGATGAGTGATTTGTGCTGAGCATTAGAATGCGAGGCAACACCTTTTGGTAAGTGCAATTCCATATGAGTGGATCAATCTTGGATTAACGGTGGAGTCATTTATCCTGATGTATTGCGGATTTTAAACTGACTATGGATATACAAGATTTGGATATCACATGGACAATTTGAAATGAACTTCTGTTTAAGGGCATAGATGTGGGAATTATACTCACACCTTGCATATATTTAGAGCGCTGCTATAGCTTAGAAACTTTGATTTTCAATTTGAGTATTGTATGTTTTTCATTAATATTAGCGGCAGCTAGTGTCTTTTGATAGATTTTCTGCCAGTGGCGCGGTGGATAGATCCCTTAGGCAAGGGTAGTATCATTGGATCTTGTGTGTGTGCATATAATAAGGACTGTCTACACTGTCCAAGCATTGTTTGGGCACGTTTTTGATAGAGCACTTGGCACTTTATCACCTGGCTTGCTTACCTTTGCATTCATTTTTATTTTTATATATATATATTTTAATTTTTATTTTTTATATTTTATTTTGTTTTTTATTCTTTATTAATATCCACATTTTCATTGGTATCTACATCACTGAGTATTTATACTTAAAATATGAGCAGATTAAATATTAGTGTGGGTTTTTTCACTGATTTTTATTGATTTACATGTTGGATAATAAAAGTTTTGATTTATCTATTTATTTATTTATTTATTGGTTTGATATCACATCATGGATTTATATTGATTTATAAGATTGGATGACAGAAGCTCTGATTTATTTACTTATTCACTCATTTTTGATATCACATATTGCATTTCACTTTTTTTTTCACCTATATTGTGGACATTATATACACTTGGTCCTACATCATTATTTTATCAATTTTTTCACATATCCCTCAGGAGTATCATATCTTTCATATCATACCCGGTTTACCTCTACAGACAGGAACAACCTGTATAGAAACAGATTAACACTTTAGACAGGAGTAGAGCAGCGCCATTTCCACCTTAATCACACCATATGAACTGCAGCTCTAGGCTCCTTCTGGCTGAGGCACTGGACATCTGGGGTGGGCAGGAAGAGGTCCAGTGGACGAGGGACCCGAGGTCGGGCTTGCCTGCCTGCTGTGTCGGGCTGAATTGGCGCCGGTGGCTCGACCTTGTGCAGAGCTCCTGGCTTAGGCAGCCATCCCGGAGCTTCCGCACACCTCTATCACATTTTCTTTTAGCTATACTGCCCCTGTTAGGGAAAGCGTTTGCGCGTGCCCGCGCGCGTTAATGGCGCCAATAGCAGCCAGTTAAGCAGGACAGCACCAGGAAGCAGGTGCTGTCCATTCTACAGCGTTCCAGTGACCAGTGTGTTGGCCTGTCAGAGACTTCCCTGTGACCTCTGTGTCTGCTTCTGAGTGACTTCCTGTTCCAGTGACCCTGGCTCTCTTTGGACTTTGCTACTATCCGCCTGCCCTGAACCTATGCCTATGACGACTCTTCTGCTTTGCCCTTCTGTACCTTTGCTGCCCGCACGTTGCCGACCCTGTCTGCACCTGAATACCCACCTGCCTTCTCCTTCTGTACCGCATGAGCCAGCCAGTTGCCAACTCGGACTGTACGACTACTCTTCTTCTTGCACGAGCCCAGTGGACTTGCACCTATCATCAAGTGGTCCAGTGCAGCCCTCGTGCCCCCCCTGTGCTTCTGAGCTCCCTGTCTACACTACCAGGGGTTCTCGAACCTGGGCTGCAAGAGAAGCGATCCCCTGCATAAGTCAGACTCATCCGCCAGGTACGTGACAACAATGGACAGCCATGCCTGAGTCTGCGTAGGGGACCTCTCCTATGGATGAGCTGTGTGCACACCTTACGGGCCTCACCCAGGCTGTTAAGAACTTGCAGGAGGGATAAAATCACCTAGAAGGGAGATTGCATGAACTTTCCAGCCCTGCACCAGCCAGTCCCGGCCAGTCGGCCCCATGTACCGTAGGGGTCCTACCTAACGAGCCTGAGGTGCCCATGCCCGAGCGGTTTGCCGGAGACTGCAGGAAGTTCCGGGCATTCCGCAATTCCTGTGAAATGTACTTTGCTCTCCAGCCCCGGACTTTCTCGCTGGAAGCCACTAAAGTGGGGTTCGTTGTCTCCCTCCTCCAAGAGGAACCCCAAACCTGGGCATACTGCCTTCTGGAGCAAAAGGCACCTGAGATCTCCAACTTGGGCCGATTCTTCCAAGCGATGGCCCGATTGTATGAAGACCCCCACCAGGCAGCCACAGCGGAGGCAGCCCTCCATGCTCTCACACAGGGCCACCAGCCGGCAGAGGAGTACGTGTCTGAATTCTGGCGATGGAGCGCCAACACTGCAGTTATCAGTTCCGGTTGGAGCGCCGACACTGCAGTTATCAGCTCCAATTGGGTCTCTCGGAGCCGCTCAAAGATGAGCTGGCTCACATTGGGGTCCCACACACCCTAGACACCCTGATTGATCTGGCCATCCAGATCGATCGCCGACATGCGGGAACGCAGGGCCGAGAGATCCGCTGGACCGGAAGGTTTACCCTGGCGGAGTTCCAGGACCCCAAGTCCAGACCACAACGAACCCCTGCCTATCGGGCGCCGTCGCCCATCTTTAACCCCTGTGGAACGCTGAAGACGCATAGCTCAGAACCCGTGTCTTTATTGTGGAGGTTCCGGGCATCTGGTGAAAGACTGTCCCGCTAAGGCCGGCAAGCGGCCCACCAGTAGCTCGGATGGACTCCTGTATTTGCCAAGAGACAAGGCTCATCTTGTGCTCCCTGTTACCTTGCAGCTGCCCAGTGGGACTATTCCAGTGAGAGGCCATCCTGGAGTGGTGCGTGCAGCTGCTTCATTGACATCACCTTCGCAGCACACCACCAGATACCTATTCAACCTAAGGAGCATCCTATGGTCGTTCGACTAGCCGATGGGTCCACCATAAAATCAGGCACAGTAACCCAGGTGACCACTCACCCAGGCCAAGGAAGGGCATGCTGAGTTCTTGTTACTGGACGTCATCGCGTCCCCTCTGTACCCAGTCATCCTGGGTCTTCCATGGCTCCAGGCTCCAGGCTCATAACCCCCAGATCAACTGGGCAACAGGGGACATAACCTTTTCCGCAGTCTCAGCCCTCCGAAAACCCCTCATTCGTACTCAGCTTCTTCGTGGAGAAGAAGGACTATTTGCTTCGGTCCTGTATAGACTATCGGGAGCTCAATCAGATTACTCTCAAGAACCGATACCAGCTGCCACTGGTCCCCGAGCTCTTCCAGAGATTAGGAACTGCCTATGTCTTCACTAAGTTGGATCTACAGGGGGCATACAACCTTATCCGCATTCGCGAAGGGGACGAGTGGAAAATCGCCTTCCGCACGCGGTTTGGGCATTACGAATACCTTGTGATGCTCTTTGGACTATGTAACACCCCTGCAACGTTACAGCAGTTAGTAAATGATATTTTCCAGGACTTCTTGGACCAGTTTGTAGTCCTATATTTAGACGACATACTGATTATCTCGCCGTCGCTGGAGGAGCATCGCAGGCATGTGAAGAGTGTGCTCACCCGCCTCAGGATACACGGCCTCTATGCCAAGGCAGAGAAATGCGCCTTTGAGTGCGCCGACATTACGTTCCTAGGATTCAACCTCTCAATGGCTGGAATTACCATGGACCCACAGAAGGTCTCGGCCATCCTGAATTGGCCAGCTCCCGTGGACAAAAAGGGGGTTCAACGATTTATTGGGATCGCAAACTTTTATTGGAAGTTCATCAAGGGGTTCTCAGCAGTTATCACCCCAATAACCCAACTCACGAAGCAGGACTCACGCTTTCGCTTGACTTCCGAGGCCCAAGAAGCCTTCGTCCAACTTAAAAAACTGTTCACGTCTGCTCCCATCCTCAAACACCCGGACCCAGCGCTGCCATACATCTTAGAAGTGGATGCATCCGAAAGCAGTGGGAGCAGTCCTATCACAGAGACGAGGTCCAAAAGCCTCGCTACATCCCATCGCCTTCTTTTCCAGGAAACTCTCCTCTCTGGAGAGGAACTACGACGTAGGCGATAGGGAACTGCTGGCAATCAAGTTGTCTCTGGAGGAGTGGCGGTACCTCCTAAAGGGAGCTTCACGCCCTGTTCTGGTCTTCACCGACCACAAAAACCTGGAATATCTGCAAACCGCAAAGAGACCGAGACCCCGGCAGGCCAGGAGGGCACTATTCTTCTCCTGGTTCCAGCTACATATTATTTATAGACCCGGAGCTAAGAATGTTAAGCCGGATGCATTATTATGGATGTTCCATGTCCCGGAAGACACATCCCCTACAGATACCATCCTCCCAGCCCACAGTTTCCTGCTCACTCAGGAAGACCTTCTGTCCCAAATCAGGAGATCCTGTACTTGTCTCGCCGAGCCACCAGACCCCCGACTTAACTTGAAAGATGGGTTGTGGTGGCTCGAAAACAGACTATATGTGCCACAGAAACTCCGACAAGTAATCCTTAGACTCTGTCACGACACTAAAATGGCAGGTCACTTTGGTCGCCGTAAAACAACTGAGTTACTCACCCGCTCATTCTGGTGGCCTCGGCTGAAGAAGGACTGCCAGAGCTATGTGGCGTCATGCCCTATCTGCGCCAGAAACAAGACGGAGAAATCCAAAGCATGGGGACTGCTTAACCCATTGCCCATCCTGGAGCGACCATGGTTGCAAATCGCAATGGACTTCATAGTCGAGTTACCATCATCAGCAGAATTCAACACCATTTTGGTGGTGGTGGACCGTCTTGCGAAGATGGCGCATTTTATACCTATGAAAGGCACCACCCCTTCAGTGGCTGAAACTGCAGAAGTCTTTATAAGAGAAGTGGTCCGCTTACACGGGGTCCCCGCCAACATCGTGTCGGACTGAGGGGTACAATTCACTTCTCGCTTTTGGAAGTCCCTGTGTACCACTTTGGGAGTCGAGTTGGCCTTCTCCTCGGCCTACCATCCACAATCTAATGGTCAGGCGGAGAGCACCAATCAGACTCTCGAACAATACCTACGGTGCTACTCCTCCTATTCCCAGGACGACTGGGTCTAGCTTCTCCCAGTAACCGAGTTTGCGTACAATAATACGGTCCACTCTGCTACCAAGCAGTCGCCCTTCTGGGCAAACCTCGGCTACCACCCATCCTTCCTACCGGACTTAGCAATGGAAAGCACCGTACCCGGGGTTGTTGAGATGACCCAGTTCCTCGTGAAAAACAATAAGCTCCTCCAAGAGACCCTCGCCCAAGCCACCAGTAAGAGGAACTTTGATAAAGGGAAAAGAAGGGAGTTAGATCTACAAATTGGCCAGCAGGTCTGGCTGTCTACAAATAATTTAAAACTTTCCTGCCCTTCTAAAAAAACTGGGGCCCAGGTATATAGGACCATTCCTTGTCAAAAGGAAAATCAACAAGGTGGCATACGAGCTGGTCCTGCCTCCATCCAGGCGAGACCATCCAATGTTTCATGTCACGCTACTTAAGCCAGTAACCCAGGATCCCTTTCCGGGATGGAGAACAGCTCCACCAGGGTCAGTTCTAGTGGACGGAGAGGAGGAATTTGCATTGGAGGCTATCCTGGCCTGTAGGAAGAGGAGAGGCTCAATCCAGTTCTTGGTCAAGTAGAAGGGGTATGGCCCAGAGGAGAACTCATGGGAACCCAAGGACAACATCCACACCAAAGAGCTTATTGAGGAATTCTGGAAGAAACACCCAGAACTGAGAGCCCGTTTGGGCATCCGGAGGCTGCCCCTTGGGGGGGGGGGCAATGTTAGGATAACGGCCCTCCTGGCCGTTTTTGGCTTCTTGTGTGCGTTCGCTAATGGCGAGCATTTAAGCAGGACAGCACCAGGAAGCAGGTGCTGTCCGTTCTACAGCGTTCCAGTGACCAGTGTGTTGGCCTGTCAGAGACTTCCCTGTTCCTGTGACCCCTGTATCTGCTTCTGAGTTACTTTCTGTTCCAGTGACCCCGGCTCTCTTTGGACTTTGCTACTATCCGCCTGCCCTGATCCCGGCCTGCCTACAACGACTCTTCTGCTTAGCCCTTTTGTACCTTTACTGCACATTGCCGACCCTGCCTGCACCTGACTACCCACCTGCCTGCTCCTTCTGTACCGCATGAGCCAGCCAGTTGCCAACTCGGACTGTAAGACTACTCTTCTACTTGCACGAGCCCAGTGGACTTGAACCTATCATCAAGTGGTCCAGTACAGCCCTCGTGCCCCCCTGTGCTCTTCAGCTCCCTGCCTACACTACCAGGGGTTCTCGAACCAGGGCTGCAAGATAGGTGATGCCCTGCATAAGTCAGACTCATCCGCCAGGTACGTGACAGCCCCTCTGTTGTCCATTGTGTGCTTTTATGGTCACGTATCTGAACAACATTATATTTTATCTGGTTTACTATTCTGGCTTTATTTATAATTCTCCTTTTCTGATCACCAATTTCAATTTTGAAGTTTGCCTCCCTCTTTATATTTGCTTTTCAGACTTATCTGATGTTGTTACTTTGTCAGTGAATACTGGTGTGTTTTGTTATCTTTTGTACAACCCAAGCAGCTGCCACAGCTGATTGATAATTATGGAACCACTCCCATTAGATTCACTTTCCCACATGGGCACAGAGAAACACATATGGATTTCTTCAGAATAACAAAAGGTATGAATCTGTAACATAGTTTGTTAAAATCCTTGCAATGTACATAGATCACTCAGAGGGGAATGTTTTTTTCTCAACAAATGTGGAATTACGCTTTAAGGATTTACACTTACCAACTTACATTGCTAATTTGGGCTCAAGCATAAAATCCAAAATGGATGCATGAGCTAGACCAAGCCTTCCAGCATATTATTTTAACCTACAGGGTGTAGATTCATGCACTGAGGGGTGTCTAGTAGATATTCCACTCAAGCTAGGAGGATTGCCATTCTTCTAAATAAATCATTACCTTGTAAGGTCAAAGGGATCTGGGCTATTGGAGGTTGGCCCTGTGTTGGGCACAAGGTTCCAAAGTCCAAGAAATTGTGTCTGTGAAAAAAGAACTCTATTGGGTATACAAAGTCTCAGCTTCCCCACTTATAGTGTGGGATGCTTTTAAGGCCCCGGTTTGGGAAGACTATATCTCAGCAATCAAGGCAATA
>BLSH010489648.1:948437-964328 GCA_018402905.1 Glandirana rugosa
TCTTGCTATTAGACAGGGAGTGTAGTGGCTGTCCTTGGAGAGGGATAAGGTGATTCTCTACTAAAATCTTGTGTTCTAAAATCATCTCTTAGTGGAATAGGGAGAGGTTCCTGTCGGTGATGTGAGGGACAGATTATCGTTCTAAAATCATCTCATAGTGGAGTAGGGACAGGTTCTTGTCAGTGCTGAGAGGGACAGATTATCGTTCTAAAATCATCTCATATTGGAGAAGGGAAAGGTTCCTGTCGGTGCTGTGAGGGACAGATTATCGTTCTAAAATCATCTCATACTGCAGTAGGGACAGGTTACTGTCGGTGCTGTGAGGGACAGATTATTGTTCTAAAATCATCTCTTGGTGGAATAGGGAGAGGTTCCTGTCGGTGATGTAAGGGACAGATTATCGTTCTAAAATCATCTCATATTGGAGTAGGGAGAGGTTCCTGTCAGTGATGTGAGGGACATATTATCGTTCTAAAATCATCTCTTGGTGGAATAGGGAGAGGTTCCTGTCGGTGATGTGAGGGACAGATTATCGTTCTAAAATCATCTCATATTGGAGTAGGGAGAGGTTCCTGTCAGTGCTGTGAGGGACAGATTATCGTTCTAAAATCATCTCATAGTGGAGTAGGGAGAGGTTCCTGTCGGTGCTGTGAGGGACATATTATCGTTCTAAAATCATCTCATAGTGGAGTAGGGAGAGGTTCCTGACAGTGCTGTGAGGGAAAGATTATTGTTCTAAAATCATCTCATAATGGAGTAGGGAGAGGTTTCTGTCGGTGCTGTTAGGGGCAGATTATTGTTCTAAAATCATCTCATAGTGGAGTAGGGAGAAGTTCCTGTCGGTGCTGTGAGGGACATATTATCGTTCCAAAATCATCTCATAGTGGAGTAGGGAGAGGTTCCTATCGGTGCTGTGAGGGACATATTATCGTTCTAAAATCATCTCATAATGGAGTAGGGAGAGGTTCCTGTCGGTGCTGTGAGGGACATATTATCGTTCTAAAATAATCTCATAGTGGAGTAGGGAATGGTTCCTGTCGGTGCTGTGGGGGACATATTATCGTTCAAAAATCATCTAATAGTGGAGTAGGGAGAGGTTCCTGTCGGTGCTGTGAGGGACATATCATTTTAAAATCATCTCATACTGCAGTAGTGAAAGATTCCTGTCGGTGATGTGAGGGACAGATTATCGTTCTAAAATCATCTCATACTGCAGTAGGGACAGGTTACTGTCGGTGCTGTGAGGGACAGATCATTGTTCTAAAATCATCTCACAGTGGAGTAGGGAGAGGTTCCTGTTGGTGCTGTGAGGGACATATTATTGTTCTAAAATCATCTCATAGTGGAGTAGGGAGAGGTTCCTGTCGGTGCTGTGAGGGACAGATCATTGTTCTAAAGTCATCTCACAGTAGAGTAGGGAGAGGTTCCTGTTGGTGCTGTGAGGGACATATTATCGTTCTAAAATCCTCACAAAGTGCAATAGGGAGAGGTTTCGTTCTAAAATCATCTCATACTGGTGTAAGGAGAGGTTCCTGTCGGTGCTGTGAGGGACATATTATCGTTCTAAAACAGTGGTTCTCAACTCCAGCCCCCGGGACCCACCAACAGGCCAGATTTTAAGTATTACCTTGGGGCGATGCAGACTAGAATACTGCCATCACTGAGCTGCAAATGATATCACCTGTAATGCATTTCAATTATCCTGCAAACCTGGCCTGTTAGTGGTTCCCGAGGACCGGAGTTGAGAACCACTGTTCTAAAATAGTGGAGGGGGGAGAGGTTCCTGTCAGTGCTGTGAGGGACATATTATCGTTCTAAAATCATCTCATAGTGGAGTAAGGAGAGGTTCCTGTCGGTGCTGTGAGGGACATATTGTTCTAAAATCATCTCATAATGAAGTAGGGAGAGGTTCCTGTCGGTGCTGTGGGGGACATATTATTGTTCAAAAATCATTTCATAGTAGAGTAGGGAGAGTTTCCTGTTGGTGCTGTGAGGGACAGATCATCGTTCTAAAATCATCTCATAGTGGAGTAGGGAGAGGTTCCTGTCGGTGCTTGAGGCAGAACAGCGGGAGGAAGAGGAGGACTTACTTTCCTCTCAAGGCCCCCTTTATGCAGAGAGCATTCCTGCAGAGCCTTCAAACACACAGGAGGAGGAGGATTGTGTCAGCATGGATGTGGAGGATGACACACAGCAGTCTTCAAGGGATCATAGTTTTCAGTGCCCAGAATCCCAAGGAGTTGTACGTGGCTGGGAGGAGGTAGTTCCTGATAATGTCATCCTTAGTGACCCAGAGGACACTCATGCCTCCTCAAACTTACTCTGCATGTGCTCTCTGATTTGAAAAGACCCTAGGATTCCTGGTATCAAAGAGAGGGATCATTACTGGCTGGCAACCCTTCTTGATCCACATTACAAGGGTAAAGTTGCAGAGCTCATCCTGCCTGCGCAGAGGAAGCAGAGGATGAAACATCTTCAGAATACCTTGAAGAAAAGTTTGTGCAATGCCTTTCCAGACCCTGGGAGGCTACCATGTCCTGGTGCTGGACAACATATTTCTGAAGCTTCGGTCATTCAGAGGCAGAGCGGCGGAGAATGTTACCGGCTGACCGATGTTTCAGTCCTCAGCGCCTAGGCCTGATAGGTTCAAGCAACCATCAGTGTCTGCTTTATATGGTGCAGGAATATCTAGGGGCAAGAGCAGACTTGGTGACCTTTCCAACTGAGCATCCATTGAGTTACTGGGTCTTGAGGGTGGACCACTGGTCGGAACTTGCTCAATATGCAATTGAGCTACTTGCCTGTCCTACATCCAGCGTGCTTTCTGAATGGACATTCAATGCAGCTGGAGGGTTCATAACCGATCAAAGAAAGCACCTGTCCACAGACTCGGTTGATAGGCTCACATTTATAAAAATGAATCAGCCCTGGATTGGCAGCTATCAAGCCCCTGATGCTGATGCAACGGATTACATTTGCTAGGGATCTGGGATCCCTTTAAGACTGCCACTGCTCCTATTCCTCCATTCCATAATTTACAACTATATTTTATATTTAGGGCACCACCAACACCCAAGGCCCATTTTTTTGCACCTGGTTTACAGGGACATGCCATAACATTTTTTAAACTAATTTACAACAGCAGGGCCGGTTCCTGCACCCAACAAGAGTAACTGCAAGGGGTAACAGTGTTTTGGAACCGCCTACACCCAAGGCCCAATTTTTTAGCACCTCTTTGACTGGGGCGTGTCATCACAATTTTTAAACCAATTTAGAACAGCAGGTCCTGTTCCTGTGCCCAACAAGAGTAACTGCAAGGGGTTACAGTGTTCTGGCACCGCCAACACCCAAGGCCCAGTTTTTCAGCACATGTTTGACTGGGGCATGTCATCACAATTTTTAAACCAATTTACAACAGCAGGGCCCGTTCCTGCGCCCAACAAGAGTAACTGCAAGGGGTTACAGTGTTCTGACAAGGCCAAGACCCAAGGCCCAATTTTTCAGCACCTGTTTGACTGGAGCATGTCATCACAATTTTTAAACTAATTTACAACAGCAGGAGAACAATCTGAGTGGCGGACGGACACACGTGGTGGCTGACAATAGAGGGTCAGCAGAGATAGAGAGACACATATACTTGGGACCGCGGGCAGATCCCCTCGGCCCCACCAAAAAGGGACATGATTGATTCGTCTCTCCTGTTTTGACCTCATTTCTCTCCCTACCCTTCTGGACATCTACATATATTTTTTTGATATGGATCTGTAAATGATCTATTGGAGGTTCTTAACCAATATTTTTGAATGCATTCATATGTGCCCCACTGACAAAGATCCGTCCGTCCATCTGTAGCATTACCCATCTCCCCCTCACAGATGTGGGGTATATCTGTGATCATTATCAACCAGTGAAGACCATTAGTGTCCTACTACAACATATATTCGGTTGCCACAATCTGTTGCACAGTTAGCCCTGATGAAGGGCGTGAAGGCTTCGAAACATATATGTCGGGTAACCGAATTCCATCGCGGAGGGTTAACCGCACTCTTTGCGGCCCATCAACTGTGCCCCCTCAATCAACACCTTTCTAAGGCAACACTGGTGCAATACTAATGTGAACATTTTTAATGCTAATGCTTTTATGTGACTACTCTGACAATTTTGCATTTGTTTTTGTTGTCTTGATTTATTGACCTTTTGTTATAATAAACTTTTGTTTTTATACAAAACAGTGGTTGCTCAAACTATCTAAAGTCCCTTTCTGTGGGGGAATTTCTTTGTATAGTAATTTACAACAGCAGGGCCTGTTCCTGCGCCCAACAAGAGTAACTGCAAGGGGTTACAGTGTTCTGGCACCGCCAACACCCAAGGCCCAATTTTTCAGCACCTGTTTAACTGGGGCATGTCATCCCAATTTTTAAACTAATTTACAACAGCAGGGCCCATTCCTGCGCCCAAAAAGAGTAACGGTAAAGGGTTACGGTGTTCTGGCACCGCCCATGAAGGGCCTGGTATGGACTAGGGGTAGAGGGCAATGCAATGCTTTTCCAGTGATTTTATCTATATTGCTGGGAGCCGGCAATACAGTACAGCCACGAGCGGTTTTAAATGACAATTTGTCCTGTACAAATGTCATTTTGCTGTGGGCATGTTCTAAACATCACAAAGGTGCTCCCTTTTACTGGCAGACTAAGGGGATCTCCCAGGCATGATATTTAAAGGAATATTTAATTTTTATTGTTTCACTTTAAGCATTATTAAAATCACTGCTCCTGAAAAAACAATTGATTTAAAAACTTTTTTTGCATTGATACATGTCCCCTAGCGCAGTACCCGGGTCCCTATACACTTTTTAGGGCAATAACTTGCATATAAGCCTTTAAAATTAGCACTTTTGATTTTGCATGTTTTAATCCCATTGATTTTAACGTCGTTCACGTGTTCGCACAAATTTTTAGCCTGTTCGCAAGTTCTGGTGCAAACCGAACCAGGGGGCCCTTCAGGTCAGGCATGTATTTCACGTGTGGGCCCCCCAAAATCCAAACCAGGCCCTTCGGGGTTTGGTATGGATCGTAAGGGGAACCCTGCGCTGAAATTTTTAAAAAATTGAGTGGGTCCCACCAAAGTCCATACCAGACTCTTATCGGAGCACACAGCCTGGCAGGGCAGGAGAGGGGGAAGTGAGCGCCCCCTCCATTGGAACCGTACCAGGCCACATGCCCTCAACATGGGTCCCCCCAAAGCACCTTGTCCCCATGTTGATGGGGACAAGGGCCTCTTCCCCACAACCCTGGCTGATGGTCTGCAGGTTGGGGGCTTATCAGAATCTGGAAGCCCCTTTTAATAACAATGTACCCCATACTCATTCACATGAGGGGGTCAGGATCTGGGGGCCCCCTTATTAAAGGGGACTTCCAGATTCCAATAAGCCCCCCACCCGGAGACCCCCACAACCACCTGCCAGGGTTGTGGGGGAGAGGCCCTTCTCCCCATCATCATGGGGACAAGGTGCTTTGGGGGGACCCCAAAGCACCCTCCCCACTTTGAGGGCATGTAGCCTGGTATGGTTTGGGGGGTTGGCTCACTCATCTCCCTACTCCTACCCTGCCAGGTTTCATGCTCGGATAAGGGTCTGGTATGGATTTTGGGGGCACCCCTCAACATTTTTTTTAAAAAATTGGCACGGGGTTCCCATTAAAATCCATGCCAGACCTGAAGGGCCTGGTACAGATTTTTGGGGGAGCCCCACGCCATTTTTAAGAAAAATTTCCTGGCAATATAGATAAAAATCACTGAAAACATTGTGTGGGGTCCCCCCAGTCCATACCAGACCCTTTGGGTCTGGTATGGATTTTAAGGGGAACCCCATGCAATTTTGTTTCAGTGATTTTTATCTATATTGCCAGGAACCAACACTACATTACAGCCATGAGCGATTTTAAATGACAATTTTTCCTTTACAAATGTAATTTTGCTCTGGCACTGTTCTAAACATCATACAGGTGTGCTACTTTACATGCATACTTGAGGGGACTCCCAGGCACAATATTTAAAGGAATATTTTATTTTTATTTTTTCACATTCAGGATTATTAAAATCACTGCTCCTGAAAAAACAATTGATTTAAAAACTTTTTTTTTGCATTGATACATGTCCCCTAGGGCAGGACCCAGGTCCCCGGTCCCCATACACTTTTTATGGCAATAACTTGCATATAAGCCTTTAAAATGAGCACTTTGATTTTTGACATTCGTGTCTCATTGACTTTAAAAGGGTTTGCGTGTTCACACACATTTTTTGTCCCATCCCTACTGTGGACACATATGCTGCTTGCCCCCTTACAGTGCCATGGGAACGTCTGCCTCTCCTTGTTGTCCTCCCAGACATTATTGGGAGTGAGGGGGTGGTGCTTATTAGCAAAATGTAATAAAGATATAGAAATGTGTACGTGGATGCACTTTAATCAATGGAAAGTGGTGTTTCATGCACTTTAATTTGAGTACTCATTACACAGACACTCCACGAATACAATATCATATACTGTAATATACTGCATCAAACGCGCAGTAACGCACAGAAATATACTACGTTAAATGTATACTAACGCAATGAGATATCCAGTGTTAATCTTGCAGTAACACACACAACTATATAGCGTTAAACTTGCAGTAACGCACACAACTATATTGCATTAATGTACAGAACTATGCAGTAATGTACAGAACTATATGGTGTTAACCACTTGGTGACCGCCAACCACAGGTTGATGGCGACAAGGTGGCTCTATTAGGCAAATCGCCGTCATATGACGGCGGCTGCCAGAGCGCGCTCACTGTGTCCGGGGGGGCCAGGGAGCGGGTAGGGCGGACTCAATCTCCGCTGGCTACCTGTGATGCCCCCCCGCAGTGAAAGAACAGAGATCAGTACATGTAAACATACAGTTAGAACACGCCCAGGGAACACAGTTAACCCTTTGAGCGCCCCCTGCAGGTTAACCCCTTCACTGCCAACGGCATTTACACTGTAATAAGTGCATTTTTATAGCACTGATCGCTGTATAAATGCCAATGGTCCCAAAAAAGTGTCAAAATGGTCCGACATGTCCGCCGCAATATCGCAGCACCACAAAAAATCGCAGATCGCCGCCATTACTAGTACAAAAAATAAATAAATAAAAACCCCAGAAATGAATTCTCATCATCCGTAAACGCGGCAAATTTGCACAAACCAATCAATAAATGCCGATTGTGATTTTTTTTTTATCACAAATATGAGGAAGAATATAAATCGGCCAAAACCGTTGAAAAAAAATGTTTTTTTATATTTTTTTGGATTTATATTTTAGCAAAAAGTAAGAAATTTGGGTTTTTTTTTCAAAATTTCGCTCTTCTTTTGTTTATACCGCGAATCAGAAATGACGCAGTGGTGATCTAATACCACCAAAAGAAAGCTCTATTTGTGGGAAAAAAAGGATGCAAATTTAGTTTTGGTACAACATCGCACAACCACGCAATTGTCAGTTAAAACGACGCAGTGCCAAATCGCAAAAAGTGCTCTGGTCCTAAAGTGTGAAATCCTTCCGGGGCTGAAGTGGTTAAACTTGCAGTAACGCAATGAAGTAAATGACATTAAATTTGCAGTAATGCAATGAAATATATAGCGTTAAACGTTTAGTAACACACAGAACTATATGGCTTTAAACTTGCAGTAGTGCACAGAACTATATGGCGTTAAACTAGCAGTAACGCAATTAAATATATAGTGTTGAATGTGCAGTAATGCACAGAACTATATAGCGTTAAACTTGACTGACCCTATTCTAGCTGCACACTAAAGCAAAGATGAATGATAGTCATCACTACACTCACACTATCCCTATGTTGACACTAAATTAATAATTTTCATTGACATTAAAATCACAATGGCACACTATAGCAATCTAAAGCCTCGTACACACGCACAGATTGTTGGCCAACCCAGCGTTCAACTTTTGTCCAAATTGGGGACAGTGGTTTTGTCTAGCATACTGACATGAGTCAAGTAATCGGCCAACAAAGCCGAACGTAGTGACGTGTTATGAGCATATAACGAGGAAGTTCAGGTGAATGTGATTTGTGAATGACGAACACAGGTTACACGACTGAACACTTCCTGGATTCCGAGCATGCGTGTTTGCCCTTCCAACTTTTTGTTGACCAACTTCTGTACACACGAGCCAACAATCGGCTAATGCCTTGTTGGCCAACACAAGTTTTCTAGTGTCGTTGTCCAACTTCTGTTGGACGACAATTGGAAATTGGCTGTAGAATTGTGCATACATGCGATTGGATTATCAGCCAACAGGCTGTTGGACGACCGTTGTTGATCAACAATCGGACCATGTGTACGGGACTTTACTGTCTAGTAGCACTGAACAGAGCCATGTTCTATCTCTCTCCACGCTGAAATCACACTGAAAATGGCCGCTATTGAAAATACTTTTATAGTGTGGGGCGGGACTAAGAGCAATGAGCCATGATTGGATAGAATAATCATGACAGTGTCCATTCATGGCTCTGACAGACCTCTGTGCCCTGATTGGGTGAAGCTTTCACTGCTTCAGCCAATCAGGGCTTTCAATACACAGTGCTGAGGCGCAGTGCATTGTGGTCATTCAGCGAGCCGAACAAACGGTGGAACGACCCAATAATTCAGTTGTCCGGCAAACAGCCAATGTTTGACCCGAACACATCCAAACCGTTCGCCCATCCCTACTTATTACTATTACAATTAAGATTGGTTAATGGTTTAAATAAGTGACTGGTGTCGTGTGAGGCCCATATTCTGCATAATCTCTGAGATGATGGGATGAGGATCCCAGTAATCTCAAACTCTGGCGATTCTTTATTTAGGTATTGACCGAGTGCTGCACAGTTATAACTCATATACTGTTGGCTGCTAGAGTGCTTATAACTAGACAATGGAAGTCTAACTTATCACTAGAGTTGAGTGAACACCAGGACGTTCGGGTTCGGAGGGTCCGAACGAACTTTGGGAAAAAGTCCGGGTTCGGCATCGAACGTTGCCCAAACGTTATCCCGGACCCCAAACCCCATTGAAGTTAATGGAGACCCGAACTTTTAGGTACAAAAATGGCTGTAACAAAGTCCTGGCAAGTGCTAGAGGACTGCAAAAGGAAGTAAAATGAGGGTAAGAGTAGGGCAAGTGCCCTACAAAAAAATGGGGATAGGGAAAATAAATTAAAATCAAATAAACTAGGAGATGATTTTTGAACAATAATGTGTCACTTACAGCTGCAGCTAGAACCTCTCCCTTTAGAACTAGGAGATGATTTTTGAACAATAATCTGTCCCTCTAAGCAGAAGCCTCTACCTAGTGCAGTCAGATCGCTCAAAGCAGCAGTATGTGAAATCTCAACTGACTCCCACAATCTGATTGTTGTGTACGATCCCACAATATGATCGTTGTGTACGATCGTAACGATCGTTGTGTTATGAAAGGTTTGATCTGCAATCTGTCACTCAAAGCAGCAGTATGTGAAATCTCAAATTTCTGCAATCTGTCCCTCAGAGCAACAGTAGTAGTAATCTCAGGATGCAGGATCGGATATTAAAATGTCTGCAATCCGTCCCTCACAAAATCGCCGGCAGCTTCCTCTCCCTACACTAACCCAAGAGCATGTGACATGCAGCACTGTGACTCCAGCCTCATATAGAGGCTGGGTCACATGATGCACTGGCCAATCACAGCCATGCCATTAGTAGGCATGGCTGTGATAGCTTCTAAGGGCAAACCGGTGAAACGCTTGTTGATTGGCTGCCCTGCAGCTATTCAACATGCGTGATTAACTACCAGAATCCGAACCCGAACGTTTTTTGAAACGTCCGTGTTCGGGTCCGGGTCCCGGACACCCCAAAGTTCGGTACGGACCCGAACGTTACAGTCCGGGTTCACTCAACATTACTTATCACCAAACGCTTCAGAGGTCATTGGCATGATGAAGCAAAAATACACCTATGAAAGTTTACTGGCGTATACAGTGCCTTGAAAAAGTATTCATACCCCTTGAAATTTTCCACAATTTGCTGTTTTACAACCAAAAACGTAAATGTATTTTATTGGAATTTTATATGATAGACCAACACAAAGTGGCACATAATTGTGAAGTGGAAGAAAAATGATAAATAGTTTTCAGAATTTTTTACAAATAAATATCTGAAAAGTGTGGCATGTGTTTGTATGCAGCCCTATTTACTCTGATACCCCTAACTAAAATCTAGTGGAACCAATTGCCTTCAGAAGTCACCTAATTAGTAAATAGTCCCCCTGTGTGTAATTTAATCTTAGTATAAATACAGCTGTTCTGTGAAACCCTCAGTGGTTTGTTGTAGAACCTTAGCGAACGAACCTCAACATGAAGGCCAAGGAACATACCAGACAAGTCAGGGATAAAGTTGTGGAGAAGTTTAAAGCAGGATTAGGTTATAAAAAAATTCCAAGGTTTGAACATCTCACAGAGCACTGTTCAATCCATCATCTGAAAATGGAAAGCGTATGGCACAACTGCAAACTTTCCAAGACATGGTTGTCCACCTAAACTGACGGGCCAGGCAAGGAGAGCATTAATCAGTGAAGCAGCCAAGAAGCCCATGGTAATTCTGGAGGAGCTGCAGAGATCCACGTCTCAGGTGGGAGAATCTTTCCACAGGACAGAACAAGTCCTGTTTGCAGTTTGTGAGAAGTCATGTGGGGGACACAGCAAACATGTGGAAGAGGGTGCTCTGGTCAGATGAGACCAAAATTGAACTTTTTGGCCTAAAAGTAAAACCCGATTTCTGGTATAAAACTAACACTGCACATCACCCTGAATAAACCATCCCCACCATGAGACATGGTGGTGGCAGCATCATGTTGTAGGGATGTTTTTCTTCAGCAGGGACAAGGAAGCTGGTCAGAGTCGATGGGAAGATGGATGGAGCCAAATACAGGGCAATCTTAGAAGAAAACCTGTTAGAGTCTGCAAAAGACTTGAGACTGGGGCGGAGGTTCACCTTCCAGCAGGAAAATGACCCTAAACCTCCAGCCAGAGCTACAATGGAATGGTTTAGATCAAAGCATATTCATGTGTTAGAATGGCCCAGTCAAAGTGCAGACCTAAATCCTGAGAATCTGTGGCAAGACTTGAAAATAGCTGTTCACAGGTGCTCTTCATCCAATCTGACAGAGCTTGAGCTATTTTGAAAAAAAGAATGGGCGAAGAGTGCGCATGCGTGGGGCTTCCATGGCGGCTGCTTGAGCCTGGAGCTCCGTCCTTCCCCGGTCCGTTGGAGTCGCAACAGCCTGCAGTGGAACCTGGCTGACCCGCTCAAAGGGAGGTGAGGTGGGGAAAGCCACAGGACCCTCCTGGGGAAAAGGAATTTGGCGGATCGATCTTTGCTTCTCGCTCCCGGCAGCCGGTCATAACTCTAGGCCGCGGCTTGGGCCTATCCCTATAGCGGACCACGGATCCTCAAAACAATGGGAGTTTTCCTCTGCTGAAGATGATCAATTCGGTTCCCAAGCTAGGCCGACCGGATATATGGGATTGAAGACATAGGGGATCCCCAGGTTGCATTTATATAAGGACACGGGGGTGCTTGAAGATCGCGCCACGTTCACCGCACTAGGCCCCTGGTACTAACTTGAGGCCGCGGCTTGGGCCTATTCAACCGGCAGCCAGTGGACTACACCTTCACCAGGGGGTCTACACTGTCGGATGCTCTGGGGGACCTCACAAGGAGTCAATTCATAAACATTAACCAATAACATCATATTCTGACTTTAGAATCATCCTAGTTGTTGGATCTGGAAGGGCTTTTACACCCATTTTTTTTTTCTTTTTCTATTTGCCTTAATCTGTTAACCAAGGGCATTATACGCCCTGCCGCAGGGCCCTGTTTCAAAGGAGGGACCACCCTCTCTCTGTGTGTCTATTGACCCACTATATCCTTGGACCATGCATCCGGGAGCGGTCAGAAGGGACATCTCACGCCAACCTGGCTACGAAGCCCCAGCCCTGAAGGGCCCTAAAGGGACTACTGACCCCCTTCCAACCCTCTTGCCTATTGAGGAGATGGAGGCTGGATCGGACGGAGGGTCCCAGGTCCTTACATCTCCAGGACCTCCGCTAGTTTCTTTGCCTTCAGCACAAGTTCTTTTCCCAGCCTCCACGATTTCTCTTCTGGAGCGGACACTGGACGAACTCATCACCACTCCTCTTAAGGACCAAAACCAGATTAATTCTTTACTGGACCCGTCAACCCCCCAAGCGCCTATACATCATTCAGACTTTCAGATGATGACGGAGGTATTCTCCAAAATGCTATCTAAAGGCCTTGCCCACACAGCTTCCCAAATTACCTCTGTTATTCAGGCTGACCTTCAAGGCTTGGGTACCAGAATAGATATAATAGAACAGAAGACGGACCAATCTGCTTCCAGGATTAATCAGAACACAGCACGCATTCAGGACCTTCAGGAGCAACTAGAAGAGGCCCTCTCCAAAATAGACGATTTGGAGAATTGCTCTAGATGCTATAAGTTTAGAATCCGGGGGGTTCCCTGAAACCATCACAGACGTGAGAGCGCTGGTGAGCGATTTTATTAAAGAAATCATCCCAAAAAACACCATCTGGAGTTGGATAGGGCCCACAGAGCTCTCCAGCCGCCGAGATCTGATGGCCTCCCTAGAGACATTGTGGTAAAACCTCATTTTTACAATGTTAAGGAAGAGATCATGAGGGCCTCTAGATCCAGTCCCAACCTCTCCGTTCAAGGTCACGCTGTTCAGATTTTTGCGGATATTTCGCCAACCACGATACAGAAAAGGAGAGCCCTGAAACCCCTTCTGGAAATCCTCGATAAGTCGTCCACCAAAACCCTTTCGTTCATCTTTCATCTTCAAAGGCAAGAAATTTGGTTTCTTCACATTCCAAGAAGGAGAACGGCTGCTGCTCAAACTCAACCTCATATCACTAGATTCCTCCTCGGCTCCTCCACAAAAGAACTTGGGTCCCTCTAAGAGACCATCCCCCCCAGAGCCCCATACTTCCAATGTGGCAGAAAATGCAAAAGAAGAAGGCGAAAGACTCTCACCCTCCTTGATCCTCAAGTTGACCTCCTTGTTATTTTTTTTTCTCTTCCCCCAGGGTGGCCTTACTGGAAGCCAGTCTTCAAAGACCTTTGATCATTGTCACTCCCCATGGAGGGTAACTAACACTTGGTTATGTATTTTTGTTTAATGTCATATTTCTTCCCTAGGTCTTAATTTGGTGAGCCGGGGGGGGGGGGGAGGCTATTTCTGGGCCTCACCCTTGGCTAGACCAAAAACTTGAGGACTGGTCGGGGGATAACTTGAAGATACCCCTACTGTTTGGTTTTACTTAATTGCTTTGGTTTTTTCTTATAACAAGTTTCAGAATTAGTTTGTTGTGCTCCATCAATCCCTCCTGGACCCCCTCGATAAGCCTCTCCTTCAATGTCTAAGAAATTTAGATGACATCTTAATGGGTCTCGTTGGGCCCTCCCGGCTGTCCCCGACTTGAACGGTCGGGCTCGGTCTGGACGGCCCTCTGGGACCATAGTGAAGGGGACAGGCTATTGGGCTACTCAGGGGTAAGTCATCAGTTCAAATGATTACTTAGACTCCGGTTAATGAGACCGGGAAGGAAGCCATGCTCCTCCCTCTGACTCCGGGATTTTCTTATTGGATCTCCTTGAGTCAGCTGTAGTTCTGCGGTTAGAGCAGACACCTTTGTTCTATTTCCTGATGGGGGGGAGACGTACTTATCTCCCCACTATCAGGAACTTAGGCTAGCTTAGCTAGTTTTTGCCACTTCCCCCCTCTGTTATTCTCCTTAGCTTCTTTACGATTCCAACTGGTTTTCTTTCTTTTTCCTTTTTTGACCTCTTCTTTATATTCTAGACACCAGGAAAGTCTACCGCGCGGAAGATCCTCTCGGAATAGCTCCATGGTTGCTTGGTTGGACGGGCTTTCACTTTCTCTTCACAGGGTCTGGGTGAGTCACTGTCTATTATGGTTTGTGGATCGTTATTTTTACAGCCTCCATGTCTGCTAATCCTTCTTCTTTTCTGAGAGTGGCATCTCAAAATGTATAGGGCCTTAATTCCCCTGTAAAATGGAAAAAAATACTTCAATTTAGCCCACACCCATCATCTAGACATTCTCATGTTGCAGGAAACTCACTTCCCCAAGCAATATGTTCCTAAATATATACATTCCAGCTACCCACAATTCTTTCTGGCAAATGCGCAGGACAAGAAAAGAAGGGTAGGAATTTTTTTTGCTAAGCATTTAGCTTTCACCCTTACGAGGGAAGTTAAGGACCCAGATCGGAGGTTTATTCTATTGATAGAGTCAATAGGGGGAGTGATATACTCTCTCGTGTCGTACTACACTCCAAACTCGGGCCAGATAAAATTTTTCCAAGGGCTTTTCAACCGCATCCTCCCCCTCCTGGAGGGGAAGATAATAATAGGAGGTGACTCTAATTTAGCTCTTGACCCCATGCTTGACAAGTCGGGCCTTGGCCCACCCCGCCTTCTCCGTCCACCGAAACAGAGCCTCAAGTTTGCCAGAACTCTTAACTCATTAGGATTTATAGATATCTGGAGGGAACTAAACCCTAAAATGAGGGATTACACCCACTTTTCTGCCCCACATAAGAGTATGGCTAGAATAGACCATATTCTGGTTCCAGCTTCTTTATCTTCCATGGTACATAAATCATTTATTAGAGAATCTCCTCTATCTGATCACTCTCTAGTTATAATTCATGTCAAAGTCGAACCGAGGGGGGGGTGCGGAATCCCCACTGGCGTCTAAATGAATCCCTACTTAATAATCCGGTCCACTGTGCAATGTTGGAAAAGGAAATTATAGATTACTTCCATAAAAATGACAATGGGGAAGTATCCCCTCCAACTCTTTGGGAGGCCCATAAGGGAGTTATGAGGGGCAACATTATCCAACTATCAGCCAGGATAAAAAAGGAGAGGAAGATAGAGATTGAGAATCTGGAGAAGAAATATCGAGAACTTGCTAGAATTCACAAAAAGGATCCGACTTATCACTCATGGTCTCAGCTGGAGGCGGGTAGGCTAGCCCTAAATCTAGCCCTAACTACTAAAGCTGAGAAGCAAATACAATGGTCTAGGGCACACTCGTATCTGCAGAGAGACTGTATAGGCTCTAAATTGGCTGCTAGATTGTCCCCCAAGTGTCGCTCCTTTTCCTTCCCCAAGATCAGGGACCATTCTGGAACCCTTACCCAAAACCCAAATAAGATTATGAATATCTTCCAAAATTTTTACGCAAAACTTTATGATAAAGGCCAGGCAACCTCCCCTTCTTCTCTTAACTCCTTTTTGGACTCCATCTCCCTTCCTAGTCTGTCGGAAGATCACGCAGCTTCTTTAGAGTTGCCCTTCTCTGAGACTGAGGTACTGGAGGTGATTAAAAATCTTAAGAAAGGCTCAGCCCCCGGACCGGATGGCTTCTCCACGGGTTATTACAAAACCTTCGGCCCAGTTATTTCCCCTTAATTAACAAAATTCTTTAATTCACTAAGTTCAGGTACAGTGTTACAAAAGGATACCAATAGAGCATTTGTATCGGTCATCCCCAAACCTGGGAAGGACAATTCGGATGTTAGTAATTACAGACCCATCTCTTTGATAAATAATGACCTTAAAATTATGACTAAAATACTAGCTAATAGACTTTCTAAATTTATAGACCAATATATCCATAAAGATCAAGTAGGTTTTGTTCCGGGTAGACAAGGCCCCGATCAGATTCGAAGGGCTATAGATATTGTATCGCTTCTTAAT
>BLSH010489664.1:7613-26086 GCA_018402905.1 Glandirana rugosa
GCAACTGAGCTTCCTGCAGCTGCCCCTACAAGAATTTTGCTAGCCTGGTGTGGATGGTGCGGGGAGTAATGCAAGTGGTGCGGCAAAATAAAAACATAATTACAGGACATGCACTACCTGTGGCCCCCTTTTGCACTTTTTTGGGGCCCTGCACACAATAGTCTTTTTCCCCATTGCCCTGTATTAGAAATTTAAAATATAAATTATAGCAGGCTTATGTAATGTGTCAACAGTCTCTGATCATGTCTGCAGTCTCTGACCAGCTCCTGTACCATGTCTGCAGTCTCTGACCATCTCCTGTATCATGTCTGCAGTCTCTGACCATCTCCTGTATCATGTCTGAAGTCTCTGACCATCTCCTTTATCATTTTTGCAGTCTCTGACCGTCTTTTGTATCATGTCTGCAGTCTCTGACCATCTTCTGTATCATGTCTGCAGTCTCTGACCATCTTCTTTATCATGTCTGCAGTCTCTGACCGTCTTCTGTATCATATCCGCAGTCTCTATTCATCTCCTGTATCATGTCTGCAGTTTCTGACCAGCTCCTGTATCATGTCTGCAGTCTCTGCCCATCTCCTGTATCATGTCTACAGTCTCTGACCATCTCCTGTAGCAGAGATCAGTTCTTGGCATAGCTCCGGTCATCTTTAATGAGGTCATTCTTGTAGTTTGTTGAGTACATCATGATGTCATGAATGACGATATAATATACAATCACTTCTGCAGCGGACTGAATAGACTCTGAAATGATGTTTTTGTTTTTTTCTGCCAGAGTACAAATCAGAGATCGAGAAATCAAGGTCAATATATTTGATATGGCAGGACACCCCTTCTTCTATGAGGTAGGACTGGATACGATTCTCTGGTATAAATTGGAGGTTTTCAGACTTTCTGCCCAAAGTTTTGGGTTTGTTGCAGTTAATTCTGAGCCTCACCCACTTCATACTGTCAGTACCAGCTATACATCCCAATACAGTCATATAAACTATGGTTGAACTTCAGCCAGAGCAGACAATATCACATCTTTACTATTAATTCATACATAATGTGATTTTTTTTTCTTCTAATTTTAGGCAAGGTAAGTACCTAAATCCTTCAGTCCCTGTACAGCAAAGCTCAGATCAGAGGACAGAGAAGCAGTATGACCCACCAGTAAACTGTGCTGAATTGCAAGGAGCGTGCTAATAGGAGGAGCGAGCAAAGTGACAGATGAGCTCATCTTTCTGCTGCTTCTCCTGGAGTTCAGCTTTAAAGCCCAACTCTGGGCAAGTAGGCCTGAGAGGTCTGTACATGCACTGCAAGGGTTAATTTCTCATTTTGGTCTAGTGGGAAAAAATTATTTACATGTCCATAATCAGTACCCACCAGTGCTACCTATCAGTGCTGCCAATCAATGCCCATCAGTGCCTCCTGATCAATGCCCACCAGTGCCACCTGCCAATGCCCATAACTGCCACCTATCAGTGCCACCTGTTAGTGCCCATCAGTGCCGCCTCATAAGTGCCTCCTGATCTGTGCCCATCAGTGCCACCTCATTAGTGCCCATCATTGAAGGAGAAAAATCACCTTTTTGCAAACTTTTATAACAAAATATGAAAAATGTTTTGTTTGTTTTTTTTTTTTTTAATTCTGTCTTATTTTGTTTGTGTAGCAAAAAATAAAAATCCCAATAGTGATTGAACACCACCAAAAGAAAGCCATTTGTATGAAAAAATGGGAATACTGTAATTTGGGTACATCGCTACATGACCGCGCAATTGTCATTCAAAGTGTGATAGCGCTGAAAGCTGGAAATTGGCCTAGGCAGGAAGGGGGTATAAGTGCCTGATAAGCAAGGGGTTAAAGGCTTTAGGAAGGTTTTTAACCACTTGTCGACCGCAGTCTGGCGGCGAAAGAGTGGCTCGATATCGCAAAACGCTGGAGGTGCACTCACTGTGTTCAGGAGGGAGGGACTCCATCTCCGCCGGCTACCCGCGATGCCCCCCCCCCCCTGCAGTGAAAGAACGGAGGTCCGTGTAAGTAAACACGAATCTCCATTCTCATAGAGGGGAAAGGGTGATGATCACAGGCTTCCTCTATATGGAAGCCGTGATCACCCCCTTCCCCCAGCCAGGGCAGCCCACACACAGTTAGAACACGCCCAGGGAAACCAGTTAACCCTTAGAGCGCCCCCTGCAGGTTTACCCCTTCACTGCCAATGGCATTTACACAGTAATCAGTGCATTTTTATAGCACTGATCACTGTATAAATGCCATTGGTCCCAAAAAAGTGTCAAAATGGTCTGACATGTCCGCTACAATATCACAGTACCGCTAAAAATCCCAGATCGCCGCCATTACTAGTAAAAAATAAAAACTCCAGAAATGAATTCTCATCATTCGTAAATGCGGCAACTTTTGCGCAAACCAATCAATAAACACTGATTGCGATTTTTTTTTTTTTACCAAAAATTATGAGGAAGAATATAAATCGGCTAAAACCGATGGAAAAAAATGTTTTTTTATATATATTTTTTTTTTGGATTTGTATTTTAGCAAAAAAGTAGGACATTTGTTTTGTTTGGGTACAACGTCGCACAATCACACAGTTGTCAGTTAAAGCGACGCAGTGCCGAATCGCAAAATGTGCCCTGGTCCTAAAGTGGGAAATCCTTCCGGGGCTGAAGTGGTTAAAACCATTTGCTTACCAGGCTTTTTCTGGCACATTTTGTTTACAAGTTTAAATAAGTATTTTTTGCTACAAAATAGTTTTAACCCTGTGGGCGATTAGCTTTAAGTGGAGAGGTCCTCAAACATGTAATCCAGTCGTATGTCAGGTTAAGGGCTTCCTGCCCATGTTTATTCATTCAGCAAATAAGGATAACAGAAAGGTCTCCCTCGCAGGGATAGAAAAACAGTCCCGAAACCAAAAGTCCATGAAATGAATATAAGCCTCCTGGCTAACAGATAGAGCTCACTGGGTCTGCTTCAGTCCTGCAGGCATGTTCACTCACAGCCTGCTCCTTCTCTCTCAGCACCACACTGATTACACCCAGGTCAGGCAAAATTATACCCCAGCTGGGGAGCAAGGTGTGACCAACACTGAACCCTTTGCTGCCTACAGACCTCTCCCTGCCACCCATTTACCTTAAGTGGCCATTCACACGGGGGCGACTTGCAATCTGACTTGAGTTGTCTTAAGTCGCCCCAAGTCGCTTGACATCTGAAATCCCATTGAAATGAATGGGAGCCTTCTTAATGTACACTACTGAAGTCGCTCAGACTTCAAGGTGACTTCAGAAAAGGTTCCTGTACTACTTGAAGGCGACTTCTGTCTGACTTGTGCCCATAGAATTCCCAGTTGGATCCCCCATCTAAATACAAGCGACTTTGTAGTGTTAAATAATTTATTTGGGGCAGCCCCCTCCCTCCCTTCTCTGATTGGCCACAGGCAAAGTTGCCTGGCATAAGTCGTGTTGTAAGTCACCTGAAGTCGCCCTGAAATCTAGCAAAGTCGTGCTGACGTCGGGTCGCCCCTGTGTGAATGCAGCCTAAGAATCTCAAGAATCTATGTCACAGATGTACTCCATCCATAACTGACATGGGCTGTTTGTCACAACCCCCAGGCTTAATATATTTTTCTTTAGCAGAGACCATAGAGAATAAAATGGCTATCGTTGGAATATTTTTTATTTTTTTTCAAACAGCATTTGCATAGCGGTTTTGCAAATGCAATTATTGTGGAAAAAGTACCCTTTAACCACTTCAATACCAGGCACTTAGAACACTTTCCTACCAGACCAATTTTCAGCTTTCAGTGCTTTTGCTCTTTGAATGACAATTGCGCAGTCATGCGACGCTGTACCCAGACACATTTTTTATCATTTTCTTCCCCCAAATAGAGCTTTCTTTTGGTGATATTTGATCACCCCTGCGGTTTTTATTTTTTGCACTACAAATAAAAAAAAAAAGTCTGAAAAATTTGAAAAAACATTCTCTGTTTCTGTCACAAACTAAAGTAAATTTTCTCCATCACTGATAGGCACCGATGAGGCTACACTGACGGGCACTGATGAGGCATTACTGATTGGCACTGATGAGGCGGCACTGATGATGAGCACTGTTAGGAGGCACTGATGAGCAGCACTGACAGGCACTGATATGCAGCACTGATGGGCAGTCATAGACGGCACTGTGGGCACTGATAGGTGGCACTGTGGGCACTGATAGGTGGCACTGGTACGCACTGATAGGGGTACTGGTATGCAGTGATAGGGGCACTGTTGGGCAGAGGCACTGATAGGGGCCCATTCCCTGGTGGTCTAGGGTGGCATCTGAAGGTGGCACTGAGTGCCATGCATATGGGGCACTATGCCCCTTACCTGGTGGTCCCTGGTCGGCTCCCTGATGGTCCTGGGTGGGCACAATGCTGGTGGTGCCCGGGCAGCCTCCCTGGTGGTCCAGGGTGGTGATCCTAGGGGGGCTGTGCTGATAAATCAGCACAGGACCCCCCCCCCCCATCCGTCAGGAGAGCAGCCGATCAGCTCTCCACAGCTCTTGTATGCAGACCCGAGTACAGGAAAAGCTGATAAACTGCATTCCTGTTTACAGTGTGACCAGCCATGATTGGTCACGGCTGATCACATGGCACATGGTAAAGTGCTTCCGATGAAATAGTTTACGGAGATTGGTAATGCGGGGGGTCAGACTGACCCACCACACCACTGATCGCCGCGATGCGTGACACCAGCCCCCCAGGTGCACGCCGGCATGTTATCATGAGGACGTCATATGATGCCCAATCAGGATAACTGAACCACTTCCCGGCCGTCATTCTGCATACGCCGCCGGGAAGTGGTTAATGAATTAAAAAAACAAAACACAATAGTTACCCCAATTTTTTGTATAATGTGAAAGATGATGTTACGCAGAGTAAATAGATACCTAATATGTGACACTTTAAAATTGCGCACGCGCGTGGAATGGCGATAAACTACGGTACTTAAAAATCTCCATAGGCAACGCTTCAAACACCTTTACAGGTTACCTGTTTAGAGTTACAGAGGAGGTCTAGCGCTAGAAATATTGCTCTCGTTATAGCATTTGCGGTGATACCTCACATGTGGTTCGAACATCGTTTACATATGCGTGCGCAACTTACGTTTGCCTTCGCTTCTGCGCGCGAGATGAGGGTGCTTTACATTTTTTTATTTTTATTTCTTTTACATTTTATTTTTCATCTTTACACTGTCCATTTAATCTCTTTTTTTTTATCTTATCACTTTTATTCCTATTACAAAGAATGTAAACATCCCTTGTAATAGAAATAAGGATGACAGGTCCTCTTCATGGAGAGATCTGGGGTCACAAAGACCCAAAACCTCTCCTTTACCTTTAAAAGCAAAAGATTTTTAATCTTTTGCTTTAACTTTTTATTTCTCTTACGTTCACTGACAGACACAGCCCTTCATTGACAAGTGGGGGGTTTATGCACATCCTACCAGGAGTAGACTAGGCAAATAGAAAAAAAGCAAGCTGACCCCTCCCAGGGGGCCGTCCTCACTCCAGCATATAACCCCCTGCTCCGCATAGCATATCAGTTTTATTATGCCTAGTGCAAGGAGTTAGACCTGGTTCCCTGCTGGGACCTGCAGTTCCACACATGTTTCTTCCCTGGGCTTTTCAAGCTATCTGATGAAGACTGCTATCAAGTAGCCGGCTGGGGCATAGAGGATATCCCGAATCCTGTACTCTCCCCAGCGTGGCCAACCGATGCGTGCCACCCTTAACCCTGGCGGGGTCTGCCGCATCATGCCTCTAACATGCAGGAGGCCAGTGGGTGACCCCCACTTGCGTCCAGTGACTGGGCTCTGCTCACGTCCAGGGGCGCTTGGCCTGCAGCATCCCTCTCCACCAAATAGGAGGAAGGTCTGCAACCGGGTGGCTACCCGCTACGGCACAGTCCTCCTGGGTGTCTCCTGGTTGATCTGAGGGGCAGTGGGTGCGGGAGGTGGTGTCCTCCAGGTACAAGATAGAGTTCAGTACTCGGCCCCCGGACAGGTTCTTCCCGTAAAATTTAAGACTCCCTCCGGGGCATCGGCAAGCTCTGTTAGAGGCTGTCCAGACCCTGTCCGAACAGGGGGTAATTTTGCCAGTTCCTCCGTCGGAAAGATTCTGTGGCTTCTACTCGAACCTCTTTGTGGTGCCAAAGAAGGGGGGGGGTCAGGCCAGTTCTGGTCTTGAAAGTGCTCAATCACTTTGTGAAGGCGCGCAAATTCAGGATGGAGTCAGTCCGTTTGGTCGTGGCCGCCCTGCACCAGGGGGATTTTCTGGCGTCCCTGGACATCAGGGCACGTATCTTCACGTTCCCATTTGTGTCCGGAACCAGCGCTTTCTGCGCTTTGCTGTAGGGGACTTCCATTATCAATTTGTGGTTCTTTCTTTCGGTCTGGCCTCGGCTCCACGGGTCTTCCCCAAGATCCTGGCCCTGCTGTTGGCTCTGCTGAGACAGAGAGGCATTGCTGTGGTAGCTTATCTGGACGATCTTCTCCTGCGAGCGGAGTCCGCTCTGGCTCTGGAGGACAATGTTGCTATCACCTTGACCTCACTGTGGGACTTCGGTTGGCTAATCAATCTACAGAAGTCGACATTGACCCTGTCCTGTCGCCTGGAATATCTGGGCCTGATATTGGACACGGTGCAGGCGAAGGTATTTCTACCTCCGGCCAAGTTGCTGACGCTACAAGCAGCGGTGCGAACCCTGTTACGACAATGGTCCTCCTTACATTTCTGCATGCGAGTTTTGGAGCACATGGTCTCGACCTTCGAGGCAATACCGTACGCCCAGAGTCACAACCGGCTCCTGCAGCGAGCGATACTACTGCAGTGGGACAAGTCTCCCTCGTCTCTGGATCTGCTGATCCGGCTGGATCATCAGACCAGGTGGTCGTTGGCCTGGTGGCTTCAGGCCCCGGCACTGACCTTGGGGAAGTCGTTACTTCCCCTGAAATGGTCGATAGTCATAACGGATGCCAGCTTCTCGGGCTGGGGGGGGAGTCCTGGGGCAACTGTCAGGTCAGGGCCGTTGGTCGACGCAGGGGTCTTGTCTTCCGATCAATGTGTTGGAGCTGAGGGCGATCAGGCTCTGTCTCTCCCATTGGTCGGCAAGGCTGCGCGGCTTTCCGGTTCGGGTTCAGTCGGACAACGCCACGGCGGTGGCGTACGTGAACCATCAAGGCGGAACAAGGAGCTTGGCAGCAGCGGCAGAGGCAGCCCACATTCTAAGGTGTGCAGAACTTCACGTGCCAGCAATCTCCGCCATCTACATTATGGGTGTAGAAAATTGGACGGCGGACTTTCTCAGTCGCCAAACACTGGATCAGGGAGAATGGTTCCTGCACCCAGAGGTGTTTCGCCAGATTTGCAAAAGGTGGGGCACGCCAGATGTGGATCTCCTGGCGTCCAGATTCAATCACAAAGTGAAGACCTTCGTGTGCAGGTCAAGGGATCTGTTGGCGGTAGCCACGGACGCCCTGGTGGCCCCATGGTCCCGGTACAGGCTTCTGTACGCTTTTCCTCCTCTCAAACTTCTACCGCGGTTACTGCGCAGGATAGAAGTGTAGGGAATCCCGACAATCCTGGTGGCTCCGGATTGGCCTCAGCGTCCTTGGTACACCGACGTGGTGTGGATGGTAACAGATGTTGCCTGGCGACTCCCACTTCACGAAGATCTACTGTCGCAAGGTCCCTGCTTTACCCTCGCTGGCTTTGACGGCATGGCTATTGAGTTCCAGGTACTGAGGGACAGGGGGGTCTGAGTCAGTGATCCCCACCATGCTTAAGGCGCGCAAGTGTACTTCGCACAAGATCTATCATCGCACCTGGAAAGCCTATATTGCCTGGTGTGAGGCGGGGGGTTGGAACCCCCATTCTTTTTCGGTATCTCGGGTGCTGGCCTTCCTTCAACAAGGCCTGGATCAAAAGTTGGCTTTGAGCACACTCAAAGGTCAGATTTCTGCTCTGGTGATTCTCTTCCAGCGTCCTTTGGCGACGCATTCTTTGATCCCTGGCACCGTGGGATCTGAACTTGGTACTTTCTGTGCTGCAGAAACCACCATATGAGCAGATCAGGGATATTCCCTTACAATTGCTGTCTCAGAAGGTCGCCTTCTTGGTGGCCATTACATCCACTAGGCAGGTGTCTGAATTGGCGGCTTTGTCGTGTAGGTCTCCTTATTTGGTCCTACATAAGGATAAGGCGGTGTTGCGTCCGTCTCCTTCGTTCCTACCGAAGGTGGTTTCCTCTTTTCACATTAATGAGGACACTGTCCTCCCTTCCTTGTGTCTGCGCCCGTTCTCATCCTAAGGAGATTGCTCTGCATTCCTTAGATGTAGTGAGGGCCTTGCGGGTATATTTGGCAGCTACGGCTCCTTTTCGGAGAACAGTTTGGTGGCTTCGCCGACCACTATCACGTTGGATTAGACAGACTGTGACCCATGCGTTTGCTGTTCGGAGCCAAGAGCCCCCTTTTCTGGTCACGGATCATTTCACCAGGACGATTAGCACTTCCTGGGCTTTCAGAACCAAGCGTCAGTGTCTCAGGTGTGCAAAGCGGCTATTTGGGCCTCGGTGCACACTTTTATTAAGTTTTACAAAGTTGATGTGTCAGCATCCGTGGATGCTGCTTTTGGATGCAAAGTTTTGCAGGCGGTGGTGTAGGAGCGGCTGGCGCCTCCCGAGATCATTCTGTTGGGTACAGTTGTTATTGTTTACCCACCCCTCTTTGTTGGAAACTGCTTTGGGGCGTCCCCACGTGTCATGAATAAGAGGCTGCGTCTGTCAATGAACGTAAGAGAAAATAGCATTTTTCGACTTACCGTAAAATCCTTTTCTCTGAGTTCATTGACAGACACAGCACCCACCCCTCTGTGTTGTGTTTGTACGGCTTGTTACAAACTGATATGCTATGCAGGGCTAAGGGGTTATATGCTGAGCGAGGACGGCCCCCCGGAAGGGGCCAGTTTTGCTTTTCTGAACTTTGTTCTGCCTAGTCTACTCCTGGTAAAAGGTACATAAACCACACGTGTCATGAATAAGAGGCTGTGTCTGTCAATGAACTCGGAGAAAAGTCAAAAAATCCTATTTCTCCTATTGTTCACTGACAGACGCAGCTCATCATGACATGTGGGGTTTATGCTTGTCCCACTAGGAGTTAACTAGGCAGGGAAATGAGACAGCTGGCCCCTCCCATGGGGGCCGTCCTCTCTTCCTACATAAACCCCCTCATAGCATAGCTCTTCAGTTTTTATGCCTAGTTTGCAAGGAGTTGACCTGGCTTCCCTTAGGGGAATTTGTGGTCCTGTTTGTGACCATTTTGTATTTTAATTTTTCCTTTTCTCTTTATTTGACTTCTATCAAGACATTGATCTGCTATCAAGAAGCTGGTCGGGGCATAGAGGGTCCATGGGCTCTGTACTTTCCCCGACCTGGCCGACCGATGCGCGCCAGTCCCGACATATGGGGACCCGCCGCATCGTGCCTGTTCCGTGCGGGCGGCCTGGGGTGACCCCCCTTGCGCCCAGCCCCAGATGCGATTCGGGAAGGGCGATTTTATGGCCTGCAGCATACCGCCCAAGAAGGGGCGGAAGGTCTGCGACTGGGTGGCTACCCACGGCGCTCGTCGGAGTGGTGAGTGAGAGTTCCTGCCTTCCCCCCTTTTTAGGGGCGGAAAGGGGGACCGACGACCTGAACACAAAAAAAATAAAAAATGTTGCCGTAGCCGCAGACATTTTGGGCCTATGGGGCTTTCCCTCTAGCGCTCAGAGCGGCCATTTGTGGTACTACACGTTCCCTGAAGGTGTTTTTTGGCCTCTAGTGTTTAACGGCGGCCATTTTGACTGCATGCCTCTGCAATACACGTGTGTGCAGCATTTCCCCTTCTCTGTGGAACGGTGGTGATCTGGCGGCGCGGCTCTCCGACAATCCATCCAGGGTTACAGGCAGCGGAACAGCAAGTATAGCTGGGCTCCCTGTGGGTGCTGGTGGCGGTGGGTGCAGTCCTCCTGGGGTCCCTGGAGCACTGTGGGGCGGTGGTGTGTGGCAGTGTGGGGGTGCCTCATTCTCTTTTAGTTCCCCTGTGTGTCACTAAGAGTTTTCTGGGGGAAAACAATTGCAGATTACACTGCTGAGCCTGCTGAGGAGGCGCTATCTGCGCAAGGGGCATTTTTGGACCAGCTGCGGGCGGTCTTTAGCAAATTTCTCCCCTGGGAGGAGGTCGCCCAACAGGCCCCCAAGAAGCGTCCCCCTCCTCCTCTTTATTCATCAGGGGAGGATTCTGAGCCGGAAGTGGCCTCAGGGGTCTCAGGGACCCCAGTGGACCTATCTGATGGGGAACTGGGCCCATCGGATGGCGAAGCGGATCAGGGGGCGGCGGCTGCGCGCGAGAAAGCGTTGGTTGCTACCATTATGGCTGGCATTCGCACAAAAGCTGCGACTGTGTCAGGATGATGAATCGCAGTCTGCTGCGTATGTGTGTGGGTCCTCTAGGCCCCCTAGAGCCCCCAAGGCTTACCCCTACAATGAATTTTTTGATCATTTTCTTTATCGGGAATGGCAGCGTCCACAGCACTCTTCTTCACTGTCAAAACGGTTCGCTGCTCGCTATCCTTTTGAGGAAAGCTTTTTGAAAAAATGGGAATTGCCTGTGGTGGACCCACCGATAGCACGCCTTAGTAAGTTGACGACCATTCCTCTGGAAGGGACTCCTTCTTTTAAGGATCCCGCTGATAGAAAAACAGGCGCTTTTAAAGTCGCTGTTCCTGGTGGCGGGTTACGCGGTCTGTTGTGATGTTGTGTCTGTTGTGATATCTATAGGTTACGCTGTGCGGTCACCCTTTGGCTTCGCACTCGTTGATTCGTACCTTTGTACAAGGTGTGCAACAAGTGGCGCCTCGGGTGAGGGCTCCGATGGTTCTGTGGGATCTGAATTTGGTGCTTTCTGTTCTTCAGAAACTGCCTTATGAGAATATCAGGGAGATTTCCTTACAACTGCTGTCGCAGAAGGTGGCCTTTTTAGTTGCCATCACTTCCGCCAGACGGGTGTCTGAATTAGCAGCACTATCGTGCAAGTCTCCCTACTTAGTCATGCATAAAGATAAGGCGGTCTTGCGACCCTCTCCTTCCTTCCTTCTGAAGGTGGTTTCTTCCTTTCACATTAATGAAGATATTGTCCTTCCTTCATTGTGCCTTCGTCCATCGCACCCAAAGGAGTTTGAACTGCATACTTTGGACGTAGTGAGGGCCTTACAAGTGTACTACAGTAGCTACAGCTTCTTTTCGAAAAGCTGATGCCTTGTTTGCGCTGCCAGAGGGCCCGCGCAAAGGGTTGGCGGCCTCGTCAGCTACGATTTCTTTTTGGATTAGAACAACCATGACCCATGCGTATTCTGTTTGGGGCAAGGTTCCCCCTTTTCCGGTCACGGCTCATTCTACCCTGGCTGTTAGCACTTCCTGGGCTTTTAGACACAAGGCTCTGTGTCACAGGTGTGCAAGGCGGCCACTTGGGCCTCGGTTCACACTTTCACTAAGTTTTATAAAGTTGATGTGCTTGCATCTTCGGATGCTGCTTTTGGCCGCAAAGTTTTGCAGGCGGCAGTGTAGGCGCGTCTGGCGCTTCCTTAGAGGTTCAGTTGGGTACTGTTGTTAGCGTTTACCCACCCCTCTTTTTGACACAGCTTGGGGACGTCCCCACACGTCATGATGATCTGCGTCTGTCAGTGAACGATAGGAGAAAAAGGGATTTTATTAAATCTTACCGTAAAATCCTTTTCTCCGAGTTCACTGACAGACGCAGCACCCACCCCTCTGTGCTCTGTTCTTGTACGGCTTGTGTACAAACTGAAGAGCTATGCTATGAGGGGGTTTATGTAGGAAGAGAGGACGGCCCCCATGGGAGGGGCCAGCTGTTTCTTTTCCCTGCCTAGTTAACTCCTAATGGGACAAGCATAAACCCCACACATCATGATGAGCTGCGTCTGTCAGTGAACTCGGAGAAAAGGATTTTATGGTAAGTTTTAATAAAGTCCCTTTTTTTTTTGCTAGAAAATAGTTTTTACCCTGTGGGCGATTGGCTTCAAGTGGAGAGGTTCTCAAACATGTAATCCAGACGTATGTCAGGTTAAGGGCTTCCTGTCCTTGTTTATTCATTCAGCAAATAAGGATAACAGAAAGGTCTCCCTCACAGGGGTAGAAAAACAGTCCCGAAACCAAAAGTTTATGAAAAGAGTATAAGCCTCCTGGCTAACAGATAGACCTCTCTGGGTTTTCTTCAGTCATGCAGGCATGTTCACTCACAGCCTGTTTCTTCTTTCTCAGCACCACACTAATTACACCCAGGTCAGGCAAAATTATACCCCAGCTGGGGAGCAAGGTATGACCAATACTGAACCCCTTGCTGCCTACAGACCTCTCCCTGCCACCCATTTATCTTAAAGTGCCCATTCACACAGGGGCAACTTGCGATCCGACTTGAGTTGTCTTAAGTTGCCCAAAGTCACTTGACATCTGAAATCCCATTGAAGATAATGGGAGCAGTCTTAATGTACACTACTGAAGTCGCTCAGACTTCAAGGCGACTTCAGAAAAGGTTCCTTGGAGGTGACTTCTATCCGACTTGTGCCCATAGAATTGAATAGAAGTCGCCTCCAAGTCGGATCCCCCATCTAAATACAAGCGACTTTGTAGTGTTAAAGAATTTATTTGGGGCAGCCCCCTCCCTCCCTTCTCTGATTGGCCACAGGCAAAGTCGCCTGACATAAGTCGCGCTTAAGTCGCCCTGAAATCTCCTGGCAAAGTCACGCTGAAGTCTGATCGCCCCTGTGTGAATGCAGCCTAAGAATAACTGACTTGGGCTGTTTGTCACAACAGCCAGATTTAATATATTTTTCTTTAGAAGAGACCATAGAGAATAAAATGGCTATCGTTGCATTTATTTGTTTTACAAACAGTATTTGTGTAGCGGTTTTGCAAATGCAATTATTTTGGAAAAAAGTACCCTTTAATGAATTAAAAACAAAACACAATAGTTACCCCAATTTTTTGTATAATGTGAAAGATGATGTTACGCAGAGTAAATAGATACCTAATATGTAAGATGCTCGTGGAATGGCGATAAACTACGGTACTTAAAAATCTCCATAGGCAACGCTTCAAACACCTTTACAGGTTACCTGTTTAGAGTTACAGAGGAGATCTAGCGCTAGAAATATTGCTCTCGTTATAGCATTTGCAGTGATACCTCACATGTGGTTCGAACATAGTTTACTTACGTATGCCTTCGCTTCTGTGGGCGAGCATAGCGGGATGAGGGTCCTTTACCTTTTTTTTTTTTTATTATTTCTTTTACATTTTATTTTTCATCTTTACATTGTCCATCTAATTTCTTTTTCTCTTACATTCACTGACAGACGCAGCTCTTCATAACACGTGGGTTTTATGTCGTCCTATCAGGAGTGACTAGGCAAAACAGAAATAAAAGCAACAGGGATAGGCTAGCCCCTCCCAGGGGGCCGTCCTCACCTGAGCATAAAACCCCCTGCTGGCCAATGGCATTCAGTTTTGTTTGCCTAGTGCAAAGGAGTGGACTGGGTTCCCTCTGGGACCTGCGTTCTTGTGCTGAAGTTTTCCCTATGAAGACTGCTATCAAGAAGCCGGCTGGTGGCATAGAGTGGATATCACAAATCCAAAACTTTCCCCAGCCCGGCCACCACCTGGCGAGCTACCCTGGCCTAAGCAGGGTCATGCCGCGCAGGGCCCGTTCCGTGCAGGCGGCCAGTGGTTAACCCGCAGCAATCCTTCTCCGTGTGGGGGGAAAAGTCTGCTACGGGTGGCTACCCTCATCGCCCGTCGGAGTGGTGAGTGGACCTCCTCCCCCGCCCCAGGGGCATTTGGTGGGTAGCCTTCCTGAGTAGGGGTACGCCGGGCGGAGTTGCGCTGCCCCCCACCCACCGTGTTGCGCGGCACCGCGCCTTGCCATCGACCGGGGAGTACGCCGATTGTACCGCTCGTTTTTCGCCGCTGGGCGGCGAACGCTAGATTGCACACCGCCGTTCCGCCACCATTTTGTGGTGGATGGGAACTTTTTTACAGGAGCAGCAGCCATTTTCTTGTAGCCCATGCGGTTCTTACTGCTCTTGGGTGGCCCCCGGTGGTCATTTGTGGTACTGCTGCCTCTGTAAAAACATGCTGCAAACGTTTTTACTTCCTCTTTCTTCTGGAACAGTGTGGCTGACACAAGTGCGGTACAGGGTCTGGCTGTGCAGGCATTACGGAAGAAGCAGGTATAGCTGGCCTTCCTGGGGTGCTGGTGGTGGTGGGCTTAATCCTCCCGGTCTTTACTGGCTGATTGTGGGCGGAGGTGGTGGTATCGCGGGGGGGGGGGGCTTCCCAAACAGCATGATGGCTGAGGGAGGCGATTCTGCGGCTATAGTCCCTGCAGGGCCCTCCGTGGAGGTGCCAGTGGAGCAGAATACAGCACCGGAACCCATGGTCTCCTTGGACCAATTACGGGCGGTTTTTGCAGAATTCCTTCCCCGGGTGGGCACGGCTCTGGCTCCGGAGCCCCCCAAGAAGCGCCCACTCCCCTGCGTATCCTCGGGGAGGATTCGGATCATGAGGTGGCCTCAGTGGTCACAGGGACCCCTGTGGAGTTGTCGGAGGGTGAGTTGGTGCTCTCAGATACTGAGGAGGATCAGGGGGCCTCAGTGGCGCGCGACAAGGCGATTGTGGCGCCGCTGATCGCGAACATTAGCCAGGCCCTGCGACTTGATCAGTCAGGGGAGTCGCAGACATCCACTTATGTGTGTGGGTCTATGAAGCCTCTTAGGTCTCCTAAGGCTTTTCCTTATGATGATTTTTTTGAGCGGGCAGTGAATGGTTATCTCCAAAAAATTCCTTCACCCTGCCAAAACGCTTTGCGGTGCGCTATCCCTTTGAGGAGGTTTTCACTAAGCGCTGGGCTTCCCCTTCGGTGGACCCGCCGGTGGCCCGTCTGAACAAGGCTACGACCCTTCCGTTGGAGGGTTCGCCTTCCTTTAAGGACGTGGCTGATCGCCGTACGGAGTCGGTGTCAAAAGCAATTTTTCTGGTGGCAGGTTCTGCCATGCGGCCAACTTTGGCGTCTGCTACGGCAGCTCAATCTCTTTTAGAGTGCGCTACCTCTGTGCGCGCTAATCTGCGTTGCAATTGTGCGCAGGGTGAGTTGCAATAGGTTCAACACCTGGTGGAGGGGCTACACTACTTGTGTGATTCCCTGTTGGATATCATGCCCATGCTATCCAAAATTTTCGGAGGAGGAAGAAGTCCAGGCTGGGTGAGACGACTCCTGTCTGCTATGATATATTCATTTGTGGTTATGCGGATTTGCTGTGTATCTATGTAAGTGTGCATTTTTAAGGATTAATAAATATGTGTTTTTACTGAGTTACACTATATGAGGCTCTTTTCTTATATGGATCGGGTGGCTGCCGCTGTGTGAGCATTACTGCACATTCCAGTTTGAAGGACTGCTGGTCAGGAGCGTGATCTATGGTTCACTAAAGTCGCTCTTAAATTGATGTCATCTCTGTTATATAATGAGGATGGATTGACCGCTTAGTGCCGATATAAAGATACCCTGGCAGCCGTTTGTGGAGTGGTTATCTACTATTTGTGAGCTGTTAACCCTATATAATCTGGTAAGCAGTTTGTGACATAAGAGCACGCTGCATGCGGTGGACCCCCTTTACTGGGAAGATAGCCTATTTGGTGGTTGGTGGACATTTTCTAAGAACTACTTCCTTTTATTCCCTGTGGATGTGTTAGTTCACAGGCACACTCCTGCACACTACAAACTTTGGACTATCTGAGCGCTGTTTGCACCTTTCTGTGATTTATACTCCTTAGCCCACAATTATTGTATGAATTTCTTTGGTGTTATATATGTATGATTTGAGGTTAATCAATGGCGGCTGAGATTTAAGTCCTAGTGTTTCGTTACACCTCTGACACCTAGCAGTTCACAACATTCCATAAGCGCTGATTGTACCAGTAAGGGAATTTAGGTACTTTTTATTTATATTTTATTGCTCTGATTCTCCGCTGGGCGGAGAGTCATGTTCCAGCGATCTCCGCCATTTACATTCCGGGAGTGGAAAACTGGCAGGCGGACTTTCTCAGTCGCCAAACTATGGACCAATGGCAATGGTCCCTGCATCCGGAAGTGTTTCGCCAGATTTGCCGCAAGTGGGGAACACCAGAGGTGGACCTCATGGCGTCCAGGTTAAATCATAAGGTGAAGACCTTCGTGTGCAGAACAAGAGATCCGTTGGCGGTTGCCACGGATGCGCTGGTGGCTCCTTGGGGTCGGTATCAGCTGCTATATGTCTTCCCTCCCCTAAAGCTGTTGCCACGGGTTCTGCGCAGGATAGAGGCGGAAGGAATTCCGGCGATCCTGGTGGCTCCCGATTGGCCTTGGCGCACTTGGTACGCCGATCTAGTTCAGATGGTGGCGGACGTCCCTTGGCGGCTTCTGCTTCACGAAGACCTGCTATCTCAAGGTCCCATCTTGCACCCTGCTTTACCCTCCCTGGCTTTGACGGCTTGGCTATTGAGGCCCAGGTGCTGAGGGATCGGGGAGTCGCTGACTCAGTGATCCCTACTATGCTTAAGGCGCGTAAGTGCACTTCGCACAAGATTTATCACAGGACCTGGTAGGCCTATATTGCGTGGTGTGAGGCGGGGGGGGGGTTAGAACCCCCGCTCTTATGTGGTGTCCAGGGTGCTGACTTTTCTGCAGCAGGGCCTTGACAAAAGCCTGACCTTGAGTACACTCAAGGGCCAGATTTCGGCCTTGGCAGTCCTTTTTCAGCATCCTTTGGCTTCCCATTCGCTGATTCGTACATTTGTACAGGGGGTACGGCATGTGGCTCCCCAGTTTCGGCCGCCCTTGGTGCCATGGGACTTAAATCTGGTGCTTCAGAGTCCACCATATGAGCAGATTAGGGACATTCCCTTGTCTCTCTTTATCGCAGAAGGTAGCCTTCTTAGTGGCTGTCACATCCGCGCGGCGGGTCTCTGAATTGGCTGCCTTGTCCTGCAAGTCCCCGTACTTGATTCTTCATAAGGACAAGGCGGTGCTGCGACTTCTACCTTCTTTCCTTCCAAAGGTGGTCTCCTCTTTTCATTTGAATGAGGATATTGTCCTTCCCTCATTATGTCCTCGCCCCAAACATCCTAAGGAATTTGAGTTGCATTCTTTGGATGTGGTGAGGAGCTTACGGGTGTATTTGAGTGCTACAGCTTCCTTTCGGAAGTCTGACTTGTTGTTTGTGTTGCCCGAGGGCTCCAAAAAGGTCTTAGCAGCCTCGTCGGCTACCATTTCCCGTTGGATCAGGCAGACCGTGACACATGTGTATGAGGTTCGGGGCAAGATCCTCCCTTTTCCGGTGATGGCTCATTTGACCAGGTCAGTTAGTACTTCCTGGGCGTTCAGACACCAAGCTTCGGTGTCTCAGGTGTGCAAAGCGGCTACTTGGGCCTCAGTGCACACGTTTACTAAGTTTTACAAAGTTGATGTTTCGGCATCTGCGGATGCTGCTTTTGGCCGCAAAGTTTTACGGGCGGCAGTGTAGTTGCGTCTGGCGCCTTCCGAGAGGGTTCTGTTAGATACAGTTCTTGTAGTTTCACCCACCCCTCTAGTTTGACACAGCTTTGGGACGTCCCCATGTGTTATGAAGAGCTGCGTCTGTCAGTGAACGTAAGAGAAAATTGGATTTTATTATAACTTACCGTAAAATCCTTTTCTCTGAGTTCACTGACAGACGCAGCTCCCACCCCTCTGATTATGTTTGTACTGCTTGTTAGGAACTGAATGCCATTGGCCAGCAGGGGGTTTTATGCTCAAGTGAGGACGGCCCCCTGGGAGGGGCTAGCCTATCCCTGTTGCTTTTATTTCTCCTACGTTCACTGACAGACGCAGCTCTCCTTGACTTTGTGGTCTCATTCTGGACACAGTCCAAGCGAAGGTGTTTCTACCTCCGACAAAGCTACAGAGCTTACAGTCGGCTGTGCGCACCCTTCTATCACGCCGCCGGTCTTCCTTGCGGTTCTGTATGAGGGTGCTGGGGCTCATGGTCTCGTCATTCGAGGCGATACCTTTCGCCCAGAGTCACACTCGTTTGCTCCAACGAGCAATCCTGGTTCAATGGGACAAGTCCCACCGGTCCTTGGATCTTCTGATCCGGCTGGGCCCTCAGACCAGGGCGTCCCTCACTTGGTGGTTGCGGGACTCGGCCCTCACTCGAGGGAAGTCTTTCCTTCCCATTCAATGGACGGTGATCACCACGGACGCCAGTCTGACGGGTTGGGGCGGAGTCCTGGAGCAGTTCTCAGCTCAGGGTCGTTGGTCGGCCCAGGAGGCCTGTCTACCAATCAATGTGCTGGAGCTCAGGGCGATCAG
>BLSH010489664.1:32310-44733 GCA_018402905.1 Glandirana rugosa
CGGGTAAATCGGTAAAAAGGAGGGGCCACAATACACTGAACAATCACAATGTTCTAAGCACTGACAGGCTGACCCCTCCCCCCACCCCTTCAACCTCTGCAGCAATGCTGGCAGCAATCATACCTCTATTTCCCAAAGACAACCTCTGGATATGACGCTGAGCATGTGCACTCAACTTCTTTGGTCGCCCATGACGAAGCCTGTTGTGAGTAAAACCTGTCCTGTTAAACCATTGTACGGTCTTGGCCACCGTGCTGCAGCTTAGTATCGGGTCTTGGCAATCTTCTTATAGCCTAGGCCATCTTTATTTAGAGCAACAATCCTTTTTTTCAGATGCTCAGAGAGTTCTTTGCCATGAGGTGCCATGTTGAACTTCCAGTGACCAGTATGAGAGAGTGAAAGCGATAGCACCAAATTTAACACACCTGCTCCCCATTCACACCTGAGATCTTGTAACACTAACAAGTCACATAACACCGGGGAGGAAAAATGGCTAAATGGGCCCAATGTGGACATTTTCACTTAGGGGTGTACTCACTTTTGTTGCCAGTGGTTTAAACATTAATAGCTGTGTGTTGAGTTATTTTGAGAGGACAGCAAATTTACACTGTTATAAAGCTGTACACTGTAAAATATTTACAAAAATGTGAGGAGTGTACTCACTTTTGTGAGATACTGTATACGTATTGTGGCCAGCAAGGGGTTAAATGACCATCTTTTCAAAAAAATATCTAAGGAGTTTAGTGAAGGAAACGTAGCTGGCCCGCTTCCAGCTCCTCCTCTTCCAGATTCCAGAATTTCTCCTTTGTGTTTTATTCCTAAAAAAGAGCCAACAAGTTGTTTGCTTCATACATCGCTTATCTGACCAACAAGTTTTCACCTCACACATCGCTTCTCACTAACAAGTGCTTTCTAAAGCATGTTCTGGGTTGGATTGATAGTTACAAGTCGTATATTCATCCTAACTTACATCTTTGACCACATTCAGGCTTCAGATTGACCTGTAGATTTTGGGACTAAACAAAGAGCTACACAGGGAGTGTAAGACACTAACTTGGGTTTGTGATCCAAGCATTTTAACCACTTCAATGCCGGGTAATTTTACCGTCTTCCTGCCTAGGCCAATTTTCAGCTTTCAGTGCTGTTGCACTTTGAATGACAATTGTGCGGTCATGCAACACTGTACCCAAACTACATTTTTATAATTTTGTTCACACAACTAGAGCTTTCTTTTGGTGGTATTTAGTGCCATATATAGAGACAAGGCAAGCATTTACAAGGTCCAGTTTCTTACTATATAAGAAGGATATTTGCATTTGATTGTTTCACAGTCATAAAGGGGGTTAGGGATTGTCATTGTAGTTGAGCAGAGATACCTCATACATGGCTTCCAGTGTCTCTTGACTAGCGTTCAATATGATACTGTTATAGAATGGGGTAGGGGGAGATAAGGGGGGAGTGTGACCTCAGTGTGATGAGTTTATTATGGGGTCCCGGGTGAGGGGACAGGAGGCTTATATCACGTTTCCATGTGGGGTTGGGGAGTTTCCGTCAGAAGACTTTTGTATTGTTCAGTAGTTTTAAAGCCTATCCAACATAGCCAGGTCTTGTGGTAAGAGGATATATTTTCAGATGAGATGGCTATCAGTTCCTCCATCTCTTGGGTCTTATTCATTCTAGTGATCCAGTCCGCGAGGGAGGGCACTTTCTTTTGTCTTCATCTTTTGGTGCTATTTAATCCCCACTGGGTTATTTTTATTTTTATTTTTTTGCTAAATAAAAAAAGACTGACATTTTGAAAAAACATTTTTTCTTTCTGTTATAAAATTTTGGAAATAAAATGTATGAAGAAATAATCTTTCTTCATAAATTTAGGCCAAAATGTATGCTGTTACATTTCCTTGGTGAAAATAACCCAAATCAGTGTATATTATTTAGTCTGTAGGAAAGTCCAAAAGCTGTGGTATACTATATATCTAAAAATTGATCAGTCCTGATGTACTGAAGCCCAGATATGACAGGACAGTATAAATACCCCCTAAATGACCCCTTTTTTAGAAAATATACAGTACGAGGTATTTAATAGAGGCATGGTGATTTTTTTGAAGTTTTAATTGTTTGCCATCATTTTTTGGAAAATTAAGAAATTATATAAAGGGATTTTATTAAGAACTTACCGTAAAATCGTTTGCCTTCGCTTCGGCGCGCGAGATGAGGGTGCTTTACATTTTTTTTATTTCTTTTACATTTTATTTTTCATCTTTACACTGTCCATTTAATCTCTTTTTTTATCTTATCAATTTTTTTCCTATTACAAGGAATGTAACCATCCCTTGTAATAGAAATAAGGATGACAGGGCCTCTTCATGGAGAGATCTGGGGTCACAAAGACCCAAAACCTCTCCTTTAGCTTTAAAAGCAAAAGATTTTTGATCTTTTGCTTTAACTTGTTATTTCTCTTACGTTCACTGGCAGACGCAGCCCTTCATTGACAAGTGGGGTTTATGCGCATCCTACTAGGAGTAGACTAGGCAAATAGAAAAAAAGCAAGCTGACCCCTCCCAGGGGGCCGTCCTCACTCCAGCATATAACCCCCCCTGCTCTGCATAGCATATCAGTTCGTAACAAGCCGTACAAATGCAACACAGAGGGGTGGGTGCTGCGTCTGTCAGTGAACTCAGAGAAAAGGATTTTACGGTAAGTTCTTAATAAAATCCCTTTTTCTCTTACGTTCACTGACAGACGCAGCCCTTCATTGACAAGTGGGGATGTCCCAAAGCAGTGTCATCAAGAGGGGTGGGTAAACAATAACAACTGTACCCAACAGAATCCTCTCAGGAGGCGCCAGTCGCGCCTACACCGCCGCCTGCAATACTTTATGGCCAAACGCAGCATCCGTGGATGCTGACACATAAACTTTGTAAAACTTAACAAAAAAAAGAAAAACTTGGGGAACCGCAGATCCCAGCAGGGAACCAGGTCTAACTCCTTGCACTAGGCATAAAAAAACTGATATGTTATGCAGAGCAGGGGGGTTATATGCTGGAGTGAGGATGGCCCCCTGGGAGGGGTCAGCTTGCTTTTTTTCTGTTTGCCTAGTCTACTCCTGGTAGGATGTGCATGAACCCCACTTTTCAATGAAGGGCTGCGTCTGTCAGTGAACGTAAGAGAAATATTTTTTTTAACATACTGTCACCAGTGCAGTACAGCGTCGTCATATACTGTGACTGGTGCGGTGGTGATCAGGGACAGTGACTGGTGACAGTACAAAAGAACATTTTTTTCATTACATTTTATTGATTTATTTCTTTTTTTAACAATATTTTTTAACACACTGTGACCAGAGCAAGATAATGTTACCATAGTAACATTGTACTACTCTGGGGAAGTGATCAGTATTTTTTGATTATGATGGCTTATAGCAGTGAATTACATTGCTATAAGCAAGCATTTTACTGAGTGAAAGTGATTCATTCAGTTTGTTTTGTTGTGCTTAACTGTGATTGGCCAGAGCTAATCACATGGTACAGACGGGCTGTATTTGGCCCTGTCTATAGCATGTAATGACACTGACCAATCAAAGCTAGCAACACACATTGGTGCACAATGGATGGCAGGAAAGGAAGCCGTCCATTGTTTACAATTGTCATGTGACCTGCTGTAATTGTGAAAAATAGATTTGTAGGGTGAGGTTGCATACTTTCACAATACTTCTACTCCAACTTATTCAATGCTCAGTATACAATATTTCTATCACTTGACTTCAATCCACTAAAATTGCAATTTCCTGATAAAACCTTCTTGTCTCTCCCTCTTGAAATGTGGCCTATTTAAAAAAAAATAATAATATGAAGCACTTCTTTACAGTTTTGTAAATTTTTATTGTGCAAAATACAGAACAGGAAATATACATTGTAAAACCATGGTCATGAAAACCATGTTTTTGGGGTCCTGTATCTGGCTAGACTGTCAAAAAGGCCCTCACATGTGGTATCCCCATACTCAGGAGAAGCAGCAGAATGTATTTTGGGGTGTAATTCCACATATACCCATGGCATGTGTAAGCAATATATCATTTAGTGACAAATGTGTGTAAAAAGAAAAAAAAATATATCATTTTCCAGAAACTTGTGGCAAAACATAAAATATTCCATGAACTCATCATGCCTCTCAGAAAATAGCTTGGGGTGTCTATTTTCCAAAAAGGGTAATTTGGGGGGGGGGGGTGTTTGAACTGTCCTGGCATTTTATGCCCAACATTAGAAGATTATGCCACACCACTCGCATCCTCTCTTCTAACCACTTGAAGACCAAGCCTTTTCTGACACTTATTGAAAAAATTATTATTTTTTTGCTAGAAAATTACTTTGAACCCCCAAACATTATATATTTTTTAAAGCAGAGGCCCTACCGAATAAAATGTTGGGTGTTGCATTTTTTTTAACACAGTATTTGTGTAGCGTTTTTCCAAACGCATTTTTTTGGGAAAAAAAAAACACTTTTTTTAACTCTAATGTTCAAAAACACCATATATTGCCCAATTGGTTGGTAAAATCTAAAAGATGATCTTATACTGAGTACATAGATACCAAACACGACATGCTTTAAAATTGCAGCAGGGACAGACTACGTACATTTTTTTTTAAATACTTTTTTTATTGCGAAAGTGCACAAAATACAAGTAAAGCGTTATGAACATATGCTTACATTACAGTGCATGAGTATACATTGCATTCAAAAGATCATCGTAAGTCTCATAACAGCGAACTAACAACTATAACACTCTTAGTCAAAATAACATCAGGCCATGCAAAGAAATACCCAAAAGGGTCTCTCCTAAATTGCATTCCAATTCCTGGGTCTTGCTAACAGACTATACAACCATTACCCAATGTTTTTAGTTAAATCAGATGAATACCAAATCTGCCAAACCTTATCATACTTTTGTGAGCAACCTCTATGTTCATATAGAATTTTCATATATGGTAGTATTTGGTTAACTGCCTGCAACCATTGTGCCACAGATGGAGGGTTAGGCTCCATCCATTTAAGGGCTATCTATTTTCAAGCTAAGAATAGGATTTCATGTAAAAGTGTTCCTAAAGGTTGGGTCGATAATTCTTCTTCATCTAGTAAACCCAGAAGGCATATCTCTGGTGTGATCATAACCGGCATGGAGAGAAGCCTGGCCAGCAATGTCGTAACCTGTGTCCAGTATGCCACAATCACTGGGCACAACCACATCATATGGTTGATTTCTGCTCCCAATTGTCCGCACCGCAGACATGCTGAGGAGGGGAGACGACCCATTGCATGTAAGCGCACGGAAGTAAGGTAAGTTTGATGTGTGATGTATAATTGGATCAATGTGTTATTAGCTGCTGGAGAGGCCACCAGGTGAGATGCACAGATTTCACCCCATGCCTCCTTATCCAATTCAGAGCATATTTCCTGCCCGCATGCCCTAGCTGGGAGAGGTACTACACATATTTTAAGATTCAGTAAGTGAGAATATAGACTGGAAATTAAACCCTGAGGGCCCTGTGACCGGAGAATCCATATTAATGGGTAGTTGGAGAAAGAGGAGTTTTGGGTACCAAATTGGGCATGGTAAGCATGTCTGAGTCTCAGATAACAATAAAAGCGTATACAGTATCTCACAAAATTGAGTACACCCCTCATATTTTTGTAAATATTTTATTATCTTTTCATGTGACAACACTGAAGAAATGACACTTTGCTACAATGTAAAGTAGTGACGGTACAGCTTGTATAACAGTGTAAATTTGCTGTCCTCTCAAAATAACTCAACACAGCCATTAATGTCTAAATCGCTGGCAACAAAAGTGAGTACACCCCTAAGTGAAAATGTCCAAATTGGGCCCAAAGTGTCAATATTTTATGTGGCCACCATTATTTCCCAATACTACCTTAACCCTCTTGGTCATGGAGTTCACCAGAGCTTCACAGGTTTCCACTGGAGTCTTCTTACTCTCCTCCATGATGACATCAAGGAGCTGGTGGATGTTAGAGATCTTGCGCTCCTCCACTTTCCGTTTGAGGATGCGCCCACAGATGCTCAATAGGGTTTAGGTCTGGAGACATGCTTGGCCAGTCCATCGCCTTTAACCTTTTCTTCTTTAGCAAGGCAGTGGTCACCTTTGAGGTGTGTTTGGGGTCGTTATTATGTTGGAATACTGCCCTGTGGCCCAGTCGCCAAAGGATGTGGATCATGCCCTGCTTCAGTATGTCACAGTACATGTTGGCATTCATGGTTCCCTCAATGAAATGTACTTATGCAGCCCCAGACCATGGCACTCCCACCACCATGCTTGACTGTCGGCAAGACACATTTGTCTTTGTACTCCTCATCTGGTTGCCGTCACACACGCTTGACACCATGTGAACCAAGTAAGATTATCTTGGTCTCATCAGACCACAGGACATGGTTCCAGTAATCCATGTCCTTAGTGTCCCTGTCTTCAACAAACTGTTTGCGGGCTTTCTTGTGCATCATCTTTAGAAGAGGTTTCCTTCTGGGACAACAGCTATGCAGACCAATTTCATGCAGTGTGCGGCATATGGTGTGAGCACTGACAGGCTGACCCCCCACTCCTTCAACCTCTGCAGAAATGCTGGCAGAACTCATACAACTATTTCCCAAAAACAACCTCTGGATATGACTCTGAGTATGTGCACTCAACTTCTTTGGTCGACCATGACGAGGCCTGTTCTGAGCGGAACCTGTCCTGTTAAGCTGCTGTATGGTCTTGGACACTGTGCTGCAGCTCATTTTCAGGGTCTTGGCAATCGTTTTATAGCCTAGGCCATCTTTATGTAGAACAATAATAGTTTTTTTCAGATCCTAAGAGAGTTCTCTGCCATGAGGTGCCATGTTGAACTTCCAGTGACCAGTATGAAGGGTGAGAATGATAACACCAAATTTAACACACCTGAGACCTTGTAACACTAACGAGTCACATGACACCGGGCAGGGAAAATGGCTAATTGGGCCTAATTTGGACATTTTCACTTGGGGTGTACTCACTTTTGTTGCCAGTAGTTTAGACATTAATGGCTGTGTGTTGAGTTATTTTGAGGGGCAGCAAATTTACACTGTTATACAAGCTGTACACTCACTACTTTACGTTGTAGCAAAGTGTCATTTCTTCAGTGTTGTCACATGAAAAGATATAATAAAATATTTACAAAAATATGAGGGGTGTACTCACTTTTGTGATATACTGTATGTTCACAGGTTTGTATAATACTATTTTTAGTAACATCCAATAGCATGGATACACCCACCCTCTGCCAGACCTGACCATCCCCCAAAGTTGCAAGATGTGGGAACATTGGGTTATCCCATAGAGCAGGGATATGCAATTAGCGGACCTCCAGATGTTGCAGAACTACAAATCCCACGAGGCATAGCAAGACTCCAACAGCCACAAGCATGACACCCAGAGGCACGATGGCACTTGTAGTTTTGCAACAGCTGGAGGTCCGCTAATTGCATATCCCTGCCATAGAGGAAGTCCCAGTGGGATGCCAGTGTACCTTGCTAGTTTTCTTGCTTCACATCACACTGACCTTGCAAGATTCAAAATGGGAAATTTAGTCATGAATTTATTGGATATTGGCGCCTCTAGGCCCACTAAGAGGCTAGATAGTTGCAATACATGTAGAATATGAGCTGCTGCCCCCATAGTTAGGTCCGTAGACACCTATGATTGGAAATGGTGACGTTGGCTTGCCAGGTAGTATATGTATACATCCGGCAAGCCATTCCGGCCTCCATTTTGGGCCTAAAGTTGTAAGTATAAGTTTGCATCTGGATTTGGTCCAGATGAATTTGGTTAACAATGAGTTTAACATTTTAAAAATTGACTTAGGAACAATGACAGATGAATGCATAAGAACATATAAACATTTTGGCAGAAGCACCATTTTAATCAGATTGATCGGGCCAACTACCGACAACGGAAGCTTGGTCCAGATCGCTAATTTGGCTTGTACCCTTTTAATAAGTGGGGATACATTGGCCTCAATGGCATTATTAGGTATGTCTGTGATCATTATGCCTAAATATTTAAAAGTGTTCACTACCTTTAGCGGGGAGGTTGAGAGATTAGGGATTTGTTGACTAGGTCCTTATGGCATTAGAGCCAACTTTTACCAGTTAATACGTAGGCTAGAAAAGGCCCCATAGCGGTCAATAATATGCATGGCTGCATCCAATGAGGCCCTTGTGTCCGGCAGATAAAAGATCAGGTCGTCGGGATATAGACCAAGATTTTCGGTGCTGCCACCAATAGTCATGCCTGGGAATAAGGTTGATTGTCTGATTTTTAGGGCCAGGGGTTCCAGTGCAAGGGAGAATAGGAGTGGGGAAAGTGGGCAACCCTGCCTCATGCCACGGTGTAATCTCAACTGGGATGACAATGAGCCGTTTACTAGTAGATTAGACGTGGGTTGGGCATACAGTATGGACACCCAGCGTCTGAATATCTCTCTAAAGCTGAAGCACTGCAAAGCCACCTGCAAAAAGAGTCATTCAATAGAATCAATACCTTGGCTCTGTCTAAGGACGCCAAGGCACTGCACTTTGCAATATGTTCAGTTAGCTGGGCTATTATCTGGGTTCTCCTGATATTTATTGAAGTGGATTTGCCTGGCATAAATCCGGTTTGATCCGGGTGTACGACAGACAGGATCACCGCATTCAACTTAAGAGCAAGCACCTTGGCTAAAATGTTATAATCTAAATTTAATAAGGAGCTGTGTCTAAATGAGGAACATTCCAACAAAGCCTTGTCTGGTTTAGGTAACAGAATAACAGTGGCAGCATACATGGAGGGGGGAAGAGCACCACCTTTAAATGCCTCTCTGTATACTTTGGTCAGTATAGGGGCTAACTTGTCTATATACCTGAAGTATACCACTAGAGGTATGCCATCTGGGCCCGAGGCTTTCCTCTTCACTAGTAATGCCATAGCATCCCTTACTTCTTGTTTGGTTATGTCTCTGTCCAAAAGCGTAACCTTTTCATCCGTGAGGGTGGGAAAAACTATATTCGAGAGGTACTCTGCTATATCATCTGTGGTGCACCCGAGGGTGGACGCATACATGTCCTGATAAAATGTATAGACACATTCAACTATTTCCAGGTTTGCATGTACTATTCTGCCATCTGCAGTTTTAATCTTGGATATTGTAGTGCTCGGAAATTTCTGTTTCGCCAAATAAGCTAATAACTTACTGGACTGGTTGCCTTGCTCAAAGTTGGTCTGGCGATATAAAAAATTTCTTTTAGCATTTGCTTTGTGTAAATTGGTATACATTCTAGATACATTTTCCCTGTGAGTACAGTTTCCTTCAGAGGGATTGTGCATAAAGTTGGACTCTGCTTGGGTCAAGGTTTCCCGCAGAGACTCTTCCTCCTACCTGGAAGTGCGTTTAATAAAGGCTATGGATGATTTGAGTGCACCCCTCAGAAACACCTTCAGAGCATCCCAGAACATCCCAGACATCGGGGCACCTGCGTGAGCCTCCATAAACACTGGACAGGGATAAAAGGGATATAAACAGGAATATGATTTCACTTATTATATAATGGGGCAGATATTCCCATGAGATCAAGGCTTGAACGTTAAAACAAACTGTGTAAAGGTAAAATGCTTTGATAAGCAACAGGGGGGGCTCTCAGACCCAACAGTAACTTATTTCTCAGTGGATGCATCAGGCAACAGTGCAACGTTCTATTCCAAATAGGGTTATCATCTCATCCTCGTAATGACGCTTAATCAGAGCGTCTACGTTATGTGCGAATCCGATCCTCTGCCTGGTCTGTGGTGTTGAATATAGGACCTTCCATTGGTCTACCACCCATAGCCTTGCAGGGTATGCCATTGAATAAATCACATTAAGCTCCCTCATCCACTGCTTCACATCCACAAAGGTGGCACGCTGCTTCTGTAGTTCCACAGAAAAGTCAGGGAATATGGAGACAGTGACATTTTCATGTCGGACTGTGCCTTTCTGGCGCGCTTTGCGCAGAATTAGTTCACGGTCCTTGCAGTTGAGAAGCCGAGCAAGTAAATGGTCTAGGGAGTTCTCCAGGTGTCCGAAGCTTTGCTGGGACCCGATGAGCTCTCTCAACTGCAAAAGCAGGGGTAAATGCTGCCTCTGGAAATGTGTCACTCAGCCATTTTTCCACATAATCTCCCGGGTTTTGTCCCTCTGCGCATTCTAGAAGGCCTACAATCCTAATATTGTCCCTTCTCATCCTATTTTCTAAGTCATCTGCTTTCTGGTATAAGAAGGAGATTTGTTTTTTAGGTGCAGTGATTTTCCTGGGAAGGGGGGCCAGCTCATCCTCTACTGATGAGATTCTATGCTCAGTCTCTGCCACCCTCTCCATTATGTTCTGCATGTCTTGCCTGAGGAGACCGATATCCACCTTTTACTGGATGTAATAGCTGCAAGTATTTGTGTATGTATCTGTTCCAGTGCCATTTTGTGGTGTTTATCCGCCTGGGAGGAAGATGCCTTCGTAGTGTCCCAGGCCACATGGCGGGCTGCGGCCATCTTGCTTGTCAGAGCGGACAAATTCCTTCAGTTTCTCAGCTGCAGATTTGTGTTTCTCCTTGGCCGACATTAGGTTCAGGAGATATCCCGGTGATGTATTTAGCAACTTGGTAGTGTGCAGGATAAAGCCGGATTCTAGAGGCTTGTCCCGGAGCTCCCACTAAGTGTGACCAGCCATCTCAGTGGAAAGTACACACCCCACGTACATTTTTAAAAGCCTTTACAGGTTACTTTATATTTACAGAGGAGGTCTACTACTAGAATTACTACCCTCGATCTGATGTTCGCGGTGATACCTCACGTGCATGGTATAATTGCTGTTTACATATGACACAAGAGCAATGCTAGCGTTCAGGGGGGCAAAAGGGTTTTTTTTTTTTTTTTTTAAATAATTTTGCTTTTTCATCATATTTTTACACTGCCCCTTTCAAATTTTATTTTATCACTTTTATTGCTATCACAGGGAATGTACAGTAAATATCCCTCTATGATGGCAATAGTTAGTGACAGGTATTCTTTTTTGAAAAATGTGGGGTCTATTAGACTCTAGATCTAGACATCACAGATGGTAGAAGCTGATGACTACTCAGCAATCTTCTGATCTCTGGAGCCACTTTAAATAGGCAAGTGAGCGCAAGGTATTCACGCTCGCTCACGCTAATGTGCATGCGCACATGCACAGACACACGCGTGAGTTAGGACTCACTCATGTAGTTGTCACTCGAGCATTATTATGAGTGTGTGCACATGTTCATTCACAACTGTGCATACAATTGAGTCGATTGTATCACGATTGGAGAGATGTAGGTGACGATGTAGGTAAGAGCTCCCTGTATTGTAGGTGATAATGTAGGTGTGATTCCCCCTGTGATGTAGGTGATGATGCAGGTGAGAGTCCGCCTGTGATGTAGGTGATGATGTAGGCGATAGTCCTCGTGTGATGTAGGTGTGAGTCCCCCTGTAATGTAGGTGATAGACCCCTGTGATGAAGGTCCATGGCGTCGCTATGGGATGTGGGGGAGGTGCGGCGCTTACCGGGTGACACCCACGGGAGGAGTGATACCGGGGTCGCTGCGACACAAGTACTATATTGCTATATTGCTTGTACTTGCAGAGCTGCAGCAGAGCGGTGTGAGCAGGACACGCAGCCATGCGGGGGAAGCTGCCTGTAACTCTCCCCATCAGGTCAAGCTGTCCCTCGGGGATCTCCAATATATCCCGAGGCAGCCGGAGTTGGTGGGCGGGGCTGGGGGTGTGGCTGCCTCCACTCCTCCCACAGACTCCTTCACTCTGCCTGATCCTGCAGATGAAGGAGGAGAATGAGGCTAAGCTGTAAGTTAGTGCACACTGTCACTACATAGAGTCCTAACCTGCCCTATACCACCTTAACTTGCCAATATATCACCCCAACCTGCCCTATACCACCCCAACCTGCCCTATACCACCCCAACTTGCCTTATATTACCCCAACCTGCCATATACCTCTCTAACCTGTCTTTTAGCACCCTAACCTGCCCTATACCTCCTTAACCTACCCTTTACCACCCTACACTTCCCTAACCTACCCTATACTTCCCTAACCTGCCCTATACTACCCTAACCTGCCCTATACTACCCTAACCTAGCCCTATACCACCCCAACCTGCCCTACTTCACCCCAACCTGCCCTACTTCACCCAAACCTGCCCTACTTCACCCCAACCTGCCCTTCATCACCCCAGTCTGCCCTATATCACCCTATCCTGCCCTATACCACCCTCTTTTCTGCCCTAAACCACCCTAACCTGCCCTATACCACCATATACTACCCTAAACTGCCACTATACCACCCTA
>BLSH010489665.1:9368-19670 GCA_018402905.1 Glandirana rugosa
GATGGTGGCTCTAGTTGCGAGACAGGGACAGAGATTTAACGTGAGGATACAACAGTGGAACAGTGTACCGAAAGGTTATCCCTGACGTTCGCCGTCATATTTATGTGTAATGTGTTCGTACCAGGTGACAACAGTGGTACTCCTTTGGACGGAAGTATTCATGGTACTTCTGTAGAGGTCTTACATACATCTCTCCACAATGTTGCATGACTGAGTAATTGTCATTCAAAATGTGAGAGCACTGAAAGCTGAAAATTGGTCTGGTTAGGAAGGGGGTTTAAGTGCCCAGTTGTCAAGTGGTTAAATAGGGATGGGGACATAACCAACTGTTGGTATACATAGGATACACTTACTACTGCCAAAGATCCATAGTTTCGTCGGCTTTACTAAAGTACACACACTCCCGCCTGGTATAGACTGTTAAAAAAACACGCATCTGCAGAATAGTTTAAGATCCAAATCACCAGCAAACGGCTGATCTCCTGCAGCCTCTTTGCAGCCCCTTCCTCTCTACATACATTCTGGAGATGTCTTCATGGTACTTATGAAGGCAGGTTTCCTCATGGTGACAACAGTGGACCATGCTTGTGTAATGTGTATTTATACTGCCGCTTGCAGTCCCTATTGGAAAGCCATGTGACAAGGTGACAACATAGGAGTGCAATTTAGAGACAGGGACAGAGCGTTGTCGCTGTATAACAAGAGGTGACTGAATAATCAAAATCACTATTGAAAATTGCGTTTACTTATTAATGTTATTAGGAGCCTTAAATAGTAGTTTTTGCATATACTCCAAAGCTGATCTCTGGCCAACCCCCCACCACCACCACTAACTGATCATTACGTTACATTAACCACTTGCCTACTGGGCACTCCTCCCCCCTTTTCCTGCCCTGTCATGCTACATTGTATCCATATGAATTTTCTTGCATTTTGTTCACACAAATAGAGCTTTCTTTTGGTGGTATTTAATCACCACACATACACGTTAATCCTTATATATATCAAAAATGTATAGCAGCGCTGGACATGTATATATATATTATTCAGTCCAATAATCCTGTGGATCTACATTGATCCTGTAAGTCCTCAATATACAAGGCCCACTTAGGGGATAAAGTGCAATTAAAGTGAGTCCAATAATCGGGATAAAACGTTTGCTAGATAATCTTCATGCAATCCTTTCCACTATTGAAATCATTCTTGGCTCATCACCGCTCGTTAGGAAATGCACTTACCAGAGGGTGTTGCCTTGCATTCTCATGCTTGGCAAAAAGGCTTCTCTTTTTAAATTGCATCCTCCACAGATGCCGCAATTTCACTCCTCCGATCACCTAAATGATTTTTCTTTGAAGTGTGTTACTTTCTTCTCCCGATCACATCATGAGATATATGAGGGAAAGAGATGCAACTAGATAGTGTATTACCGTTTAAAATCACTTTATTGATTAAAACAGACACACTAATACTCACAAACACTGCCTGTCACGCCGGCAGATAGCTCATATAGCAGCCGATGGACAGTGTATCTGAGCTCATGATAACACTATCCGCTGTCCGCTGTCCGACTTATCAGTCCCCACTCTCAAGCGCTCACCGATCCGCAGTGAACTCCTGGGTGTTGTAGCTCTTCTAATTGATTGCCATATGCCGTGTCTGATCAATGTAGATCCACAGGATTATTGGACTGAATAATATATATACATGTCCAGCGCTGCTATACGTTTTTGATATATATAAGGATTAACGTGTATGTGTGGCATTTACAGATAATAGTGGCTGCGTTTTAAAACTGTTTTTATATACCATCAGTATATTATTTTATTTTGTTTGCATTTGTTGGCGCGGTGGATAGATCCCATTAGGGGTGCTTTCTTTATGTGTATTGTGGATCTTTAATTTTGGTATTTAATCACCACTGGGGTTTTTATTTTTTGATAAACATAACAGTGATGAGGAGACACTGGTGGGCCCTTCTTGGCTGCTCTGGTGGGCCCTTCTTGGCTGCTCTGGTGGGCCCTTCTTGGCTGCTCTGGTGGGCCCTTCTTGGCTGCTCTGGTGGGCCCTTCTTGGCTGCTCTGGTGGGCCCTGATTGGCTGCTCTGGTGGGCCCTGATTGGCGGCACTGATGGGCGACACTGGTAGGCTTCACTGATGGGCGACTCTGGTAGGCTTCACTGATGGGCGACTCTGGTAAGCGTCACTGATGAGGAGGCACTGTTGGGACTGCATTGGCAATTAGGATACTGATAATCAGTTCCTGATTATCAGTTTAGATGTCCCTTTCACACAAGCCAGTTATTGGGTCTTCTCCTCAAGGAATGCCCATAACCGGCTTGTGTTTACATCATGATCAGCTGATCACATGGTAAAGAGCCGCTGTGATGTTCCTGGTCTGATCCGTCCGTAGTACACAGCGATAACAGAGCGTGCCGCAGCGGGCACAATCACAGGAGCACATCCTATGACGCCCTCTGAGAACTGGTCGGCCGCCTGTAGCAGTCATTCATCTATAGCGCAGTCGGCAAGTGATTAAAAATAAATCTAAGAGCCCTAAATTCTTCTTTGAATCTGCAGTTATGTGACAGGCTGGGTCCAGGGTCTCCTTTCTTCCTGAATACAATATTGGAGGGTCCTTCTATGCTTGTCCATATCATTCTCTGATGATGTGCATGCTTCCTATTGGCTGGGTTCACAATCCTGCAGATTCTCAATTTCAAACAGCGATGTTGTGATGTCCAAATGGGAAAAATGACAGCAATCGCTACAATCGCTTCAAACTGATTTGGTCTTAACAGCAGGCACATCCCTCACATTAAATTTAAAATGAAAGGTGTGCCGTGAAAATTTTAAGATCTCAGATATCAGAAACACTGTGCTATACAAAAACAATTGAGCTAACGTTACTGTTTTTTCTCCTACGCTCACTGACAGACGCAGCTCTTCATTACGTGTGGGGTTTATGCTGGTCCAACTAGGAGTTAACTAGGCAGTGAAAAGAAACAGGTGGCCCCTCCCATGGGGCCGTCCTCTCTTCCCACATAAACCCTCTCCATAGCCTAGCTCTTCAGTTTCAATGCCTAGTTTGCAAGGAGTTGACCTGGCTTCCCTTTAGGGGAATTGCGGTCCTATTTGTGACCGTTTTTTTTAGTTATTCTTTCTTTACTTTTATTTTATTTAACTTGTATCAAGCATTGATCTGCTATCAAGAAGCCGGCCAGGGCATAGAGAGTGCATGGGCTCTGTACTTTCCCCGGCCTGGCCGACCGGTGCGAGCCAGTCCCGCCGTATGGGGACCCGCCGCATAGTGCGCGTTCCGTGCTGGTGGCCTGGGGTGATCCCCACTTACGCCTAGCCCCGGATGCGATTTGGGTAGGGCGATTTTCTGGCCTGCAGCATACCGCCCGGGCAGTGGCGAAAAGTCTTCGACTGGGTGGCTACCCACGGCGGTCGACCGGATAGGTGAGTGAGAGTTCCTTCCTTCCCCCCTTTTCAGGGGGCGGAAGGGGGAACGACGACCCTTGGAAAAAAAAAAAAATGTCTGGGTAGCCACCGGTAAGGGCGCGTGGAGCCCCTTTTCACCGCACCCGATTGTCCGGCGACCGTCCGTTGATTTTTCGCCGCCATGCGGCGATCGGCCGCCGTTTTGCGGCGGACCGACACCATTTTACCCTAGCTGCGAACATGCTGAGCCTATGGATCTTTCCCTCTAGCGCTCAGAGCGGCTGTTTGCGGTACTGCACGTTCTCTGCAGGTGGTTTTCGGCCTCTAGTGTTCAACAGCGGCCATATTGGAGTCCCCTGCCTATGCAAAAACGTGTGAAAAACATTTTTCCTTTCTCTTTGGAACGGTGTATGCTACGGACGGCGCGGCTCTGACGATCCTCAAAGGTTACAGGCAGCAAACAGCAAGTATGGCTGGGCTCTCCTGTGGGTACTGGTGGCGGCGGGTGCAGTCCTCTGGGGTTCCCTGGTGCACTGTGGGGCGGTGGTGTGCGGCTGTGTGGGGGTGCCCTCAACTTTTAGTATACATCTGTGTGTTACTAAGGGGGATTGGGGGGAGAACGATGGCAGACTATACTGCTCAACCTGCTGGCTCAGACGCATCTGCGCAAAGGGCTTTTTTTTTTTGGACCAGCTGCAGCGTTCTTTAGTGAATGCTCCCCGGGCAGATGTCACCCAACAGGCCCCCAAGAAGCGTCCCTCGGAGAAAGGGATCAGGGGATGTTGGTTTTCCGCCATTATCGCTGGAATTCGCACTGCGCTGCGACTTAGCCAGGATGACGAATCGCAGACTAATGCGTATGTGTGTGGGGTCCTCCACCATAGGGCCCCCAAGGCTTACCCCTATGATCAATTTTTTTGATCACTTTAGTTATCATGAATGGGTAGCACTTGCGCCTGACAGCAAAATGCTTGCTGGCTCAGATTCTAGCCGTGACCTCCCTGCCTGAAGTTTGCATGCTCTTCCTGTGCATGCGTGGGTTTCCTCCCGGTGCTCCGGTTTCCTCCCACACTTCGAGAGCATAGGTCAAAACCGTTCGCTGCTCGCTATCCCTTTGAGGAAAGCTTTCTTTGTAAAAAAAAAAAAAAAAAAGAAAATTGCCTGTGGTGGTCCCGCTGATAGCTCGCCTGATGAGGACACAACCATTCCTCTGGAAGGGGTTCCTTCCTTCAAGGACCCCGCTTATTAACAGACAGAGGCACTGTTAAAGTCTCTCTTCCTGGTTGCAGGCTCTGCTCTCCGGCCAACCCTGACATCCGCCATGGCGGCGCAATATCTGTCTGAGCGCATGGCGGAGCTCCAGAATGTTCTGGACTGCGGCTGCCTAATGGATACGCCGCAGAGGGCTGAATTTTTGCTCCAAGGTTTCAAGTACCTTGGTGATGCGGCCATTGATTTACTGCCTATGTAACTCAGGATAGCGGTGTTGCCGTATCCTCAGACGGGTACTCTGATTGCGTTTTGGTCCGGTGACCATGCTTTCAAAAACGGTCTCGTAGACCTTCCCTTTCAGGGTGGACGTCTATTCGGTCCACGGCTGGGTGAGATCATTAAGGATTTCACAGGAGCTAAGTGCACCTTCCTCCCGGAGCCCCGGAGGCGTTAGTTTCGCCGTAGACAGGGGCTCCCTACCTGGGGTCAGAAGAGGTTCTTTCGCGCCCCGGGCGCGGCCGGGAAAGGGACCCGTCCCAGTGAGGTCGCTGCAGGGGCCGGATACCGGCAGTGGCGGCGCAAAACCAAAAAGGCGGAGGACAAACCACCTCAACCTGATGGGTTGCCCCCACCCGGGCTTCGGGTGGGGGGACGTTTCTGAGCGCAACACTCTGCCCCCAGTCAGGTTCTTCCCTTTGACCTTAGGGCTCCTGCAGGCAAAGCACTCTCGAACCAAGGGGTGATCGTGCCAGTGCCTTCAGCGAGAGTTTTTGAGGTTTTTTCTCAAATCTGTTCGTGGTCCCCAAAAAGGGGGTGGGGGGTCCGGCCAGTACTGGACCTGAAAGCTCTGACCTGGTATGTTAGGGCGCGAAATTTCCATATGGAACCTACTCGCTCGGTTGTGGCCCCCCTCCATCAGGAGGAATTTCTGGCGTCTCTGGACATAAGGGATGCGTGCCTCCATGTACCCATTTGTCCACGGCATCAGCGTTTACTTCGCTTTGCAGTAGGAGACCTCCATTATCAATTTGTGGCACTCCCTTTCGGTCGTGCCTCAGCCCCTCGAGTTTTCACAAAACCGGTATTGGCGTGGCTGCGACAGAGAGGCATTGCGGTAGTAGCCTACCTAGACGACTTGCTCCTGCGAGCGGAGTCCGTCTCGGCTCTGGAAGAGCACAATGACTCGCTGCAGGACTTTAGCTGGTTGCTCTACCTGCAGAAGTCGACGGTGTCTCCACCCCGTCGCCTGGAGTATCTGGGCCTGATTCTGGACTCAGAGCAGGCAAGGTTTTCCTTCCTCCAGCTAAGTTGCTGTCACTGCAGTCGGCAGTGCAAACCCTCCTGTCGCACAGTCGGTCTTAATTACGATACTGTATGCGGGTGCTGGGGCTCATGGTCTCGACTTTCGAGGCAATACCATACACCCAGAGTCACACTCGTCTCCCTCAGCGATCAATCCTGGCTCGGTGGGACAGGTCCCCTCGGTCCTTGGACCTTCTGATCCGTCTTAACTCCCAGACCAGGGCGTCTCTGACCTGGTGGCTTCTGGACTCGGCGTTGATTCAGGGGAAGTCATTCCTGCCCCTTCAGTGGGTGATCATCACCACGGATGCCAGTTCTTCAGGCTGGGGCTGGATCCTGGGGCAGCTGTCTGCCCAGGGCCGTTGGTCAGCACAGGAGGCTCGCTTCCCCATCAATGTGCTGGAACTGAGAGCAATCAGATTGTGCCTAACTCACTGGACAGTGAGGTTGCAGGGTCATCCGATTCCGATTCAGTCGGACAATGCCACGGCAGTGGCTTATGTGAACCATCAGGTGGCACGAGGAGTCCAGCAGCTGCGGTGGAGGAGGTCTGATACTGCGTGGGCGGAACGTCTCGTTCCGGCAATCTCCGCCATTTACATTCCAGGTGTGGAAAACTGGCAGGCGGTCTTTTTCAGTCGCCAGACAGTGGACCAGGGAGAGTGGTCTCCCCACCCGGAGGTGTTCAACCAGATTTGCCGCAGATGGGGGACGCCGGACGTGGATCTCTTGGCATCTCGGTTCAATCACCTGGTGAAGACCTTTGTGTCCAGATCGAAGGATCCGTTGGCAGTGGCCCCCTGGGGCCATTATCGTCTTCTGTTTCTCCTTCCCTCTGATAAAACTTCTACCATGTTTGATACGATTATTGAATACCAATAATCCTGGTGGCTCCAGATTGGCCTCGGAGCACTTTGGTATGCCGATGTGGTGCAAATGGTGGCAAACGCCCCTGCGAGACGATTTACTGTCTCAGGGGCCCATCTTGCACCCTGCCTTACATTCGCTGGCTGAGACGGCCTGGCTATTGAGTCCCAGGTGCTAAGAGACGGGATTCGCTTACTCTGTGTTCCCTACCTTGTTGAAGGCTCACAAGTGTTCTTCTCGCAAGATTTACCACCGCACCTGAGAGGCTTTTATAGCTTGTGGCGAGGAGGAGGGTCATAACCCTCGCTCTTACGTAGTGTCCAGGGTCCTGAATTTTTTGCAGCAGGACCTGAACAAAATAAAAAAAAACTGGCTTTGAGTACTCTCAAGGGCCGGAGATTGGCTCTGGCGATTCCTTTCCGATCTTTGACTTCGCACTCATTGATTCGCACTCATTGATTCGTACCTTTGTACAAGGTGTGCGACACGTGGCGCTTCGGTTGAAGACCCGATGGCCCAGTGGGATCTGATTTTGGTACTTTCTGTACCTCAGGAACCACCCTACGTAAATATCAGGGTGATTCTCTCACAACTGCGGTCGCAAAAGGTGGCTTTTTGGTTGCCGTCACTTCCGCCAGACGGGTGTCTGACTCGGCAGCACTATCGTGCAAGTCTTCCTGCCTTGTCCTGCATAAGGACAAGACGGTCTTGCGACCCTTTCCTTCCTTCCTTCTGAAGGTGGTTTCTTCTTTTCACATTAATGAAGATATTGTTCTTCATTCATTGGGCCCTCGTCCATCACACCCACATGAAATTGAGTTGCATGCCTTGGACATAGTGAGGGCCTTACGAATGTATTTAGCTGCTACAGCCTTTTTTTTCGGAAGGCTGATGCCTTATTTGTGCTGATAGAGGGTCCGCGCAAAGGTTTGGCGGCCTCGACGGCTACTACTTTCGTTGGCTTAGACAAACCGTGACCCACGTATATTCTGTTCGGGGCGAGGTTCCCCTTTTGCATTCACGGCTCATTATACTCGGGCTGTTAGTACTCCCTGATCTTTTAGACACCAGGCTTCGGTGTCACAGGTGTGCAAGGCGGCCCCTTGGGCCTCAGCACACACTTTCTCTACGTTTTATAGGTTTATGTGCTAGCATCTTCGGATGCTGCCTCTGGCGCAAAGTTTTACAGGTGGCAGTGTAGGCGCATCTGGCGCCTCCTTGGAGGTTCTGTTGGGTACAGTTATTGTTTGCCCACCCCTCTTTTTGACACAGCTTGGGGACATCCCCACACGTAATGAAGAGCTGCGTCTGTCAGTGAATATAGGAGAAAAAGGGATTTTATTAAATCTTACCGTAAAATCCTTTTCTCCGAGTTCACCCACCCCTCTGTGCTCTGTTTTCTGTACGGCTTGTGTACGAACTGAAGAGCTATGCTATGGAGAGGGTTTATGTGGGAAGAGAGGACGGCCCCCATGGGAGGGGCCAGCTGTTTCTTTTCCCTGCCTAGTTAACTCCTAGCTGGACGAGCATAAACCCCACACGTAATGAAGTGCTGCGTCTGTCAGCGAACTCGGAGAAAAGGATTTTACGGTAAGATTTAATAAAATCCCTTTTTTTTATTCATGAAATAGATTTTTTCCAAAAAAAAAATCACGTTTGAAAAATTATTTCGCAGATATCATGTAACCTAAAAAGTTACAATGACAACCATTTTATTCCCTAGGGTCTTTGTTAAAAAAAAACACTATGTTTGAGGGTTCTGAGTAATTTTCTAGCAAAAAAATGATTGTTTTTACATGTAGGAGAGGAGTGTTGGAATTTGCGTGGTTAAATCTGCTATTCCATCTAACATACCCCTCCCCCCAGACTGAAAATGCTGCTATCCAAAGGTGCCCCCTGTGCAACTTAATCCAGAGTGAAGGCGCTCTAATACAGGAGGTGTGTTACTGGCCAGATCACCAGGTGAAAACGGAGGGGAAAAGCCTAAAAAAAGAAAACAAATGCAGCCGCCACATCTAATGATCGGTAAGCTGCAATGTATTCCATTTTTGGTTTTGGGTTTAATAGCGCTTTTAAGAATTTTGATGGTGTATTAGTGCAAACTGGGCCCAATGTTAAAGCTGGACTCCAGACAAGCCAGCTCCATGGTGAGAAGCTCACAGTGTGCAGTGAAATCAGAGTAAACCCTTTCAGTCCAGGAGAGGAGCCTGTAGAACTGGGTGCTCAACCTGCGCCCCTCCAACTGTTGCAGAACTACAATTCCTATCATGCATCTGCCTTTGGGAGTCATTCTTGTAACTCTCAGCCTTAACTGTCTCATGGGACTTGTAGTTCCATAACAGCTGGAGGGCCACAAGTTGAGCACCCATGATAGATGATGGAGGTGAGGCTTAAATAAAGGAATTCTTGATAATCCTGACGTGCTTTTTCTGTCTTCTTGGCAGTTGCGTCATAAAGCGTTACTGTGAAAAAAGATTTGTCCCCAAGTACCAGGCCACCATCAGAATTGAGTACGGTGTCACAAAGTAAGTGGTTAATAATTTGGGTGAAAAGCTAGCCAAGTCTTCCAATCGTTGTACTTTGTGCCTGCAACAATAAAGTTACACCTGCATTGAATGTTAACAGCAGGCTGCTGGCACTTTTTTTTTTTTTTTTTTGGACTTGCTGTCAATAATTTTTATTGTGGTCATTTCAAAGTTTATATCTAGGCAAAAAAAAAAAAAAAGACTGATGCTTGCACATTCCCTCATGATTTATGTCTTTAAGGCCTCATACACACGGGCGTATCTAAAAAAATAAACAAAACGTCGGGTCCGACGTCAAGGAAAAAGTCGACGTTTTTCGGCGTTTTTGAGCGTTAGTGAGCGTCGGCGTCAATAGGCGTTTTTTTTAAAAAATCATCCCTCTGCTATTTTTCAACCTAAAAACGTCGGCGTCAAAAAACGCCGGAAAACTCTGGTACAATATTAGTTGGCTTTTGTTGGCGTTTTGTGGCGTCGGTGTCAAAAAATGTTACAGCCTCAGAACGCGATGGCCATGGGTTCTACTTTCTGCTCACTAACGCCGACGCCACCTACAGCTCAAAAATGCTGACATTTTATGGGGCCATTGACTAACATGGAGAGCTGCAAAAAACGCCGGGGTCAAAAAACGTCCGTGTGTATGAGGCCTAAATTGGTGCAGAAGCATACCTGTTGATCTGGCAGAAATTCATTGTGTGCCTGACTTCCTGTTTGTGCTGATGATGCAGCGCCTTTTCTGCACAGAAATTTCATTATCTGTCATGCCTGCTGGACTACAGATCTCCGCCCACCCCTCTGTCTCTTTCCATATGCATGCATTGATTTCTTTCCATGCAAAACCGTGCAGCATCTCTGACTCCCAAGAGTCTGCTTACACACTGAGTAGAGAATCGGCATTTCAGAGATGTAGTTCTGGGGGCGTGCCTGTGTCAGTAGCAACTGAGCTTCCTGCAGCT
>BLSH010489665.1:59451-73581 GCA_018402905.1 Glandirana rugosa
TAATTTTAAATGGCATTTTAGGAAAAGAGGCTCAAGTGACTGTCTGCGTCGAGTAGTACTGCACACCCTAAATACGAAATGGGTGATCCTCAATTGATCCGTCCCTTTTCTTTGTGGACCGGGGAGGGTACCCCCGGCAGGAGAGAAGGATGTATTTGGGGGAGTGTCTTATCGAGAAGTCAAGCATGTGTTCGGCATGGTCTTGTCTCGTGGCTCCCCACCCTCGACGCAGACAGTCACTTGACTCTCTTTTCCTAAAATGCCATTCAAAATTATTTTAGGGAAAAAGAGGATAGCAAGTAAAATCCTTTTCTCTCAGTTCACTGACAGACGCAGCTCCCACCCCTCGGTGCTCTGTTCTGGTACGGCTTGTGTACGAACTGAAGAGCTATTCTGTGAGGGGGTTTATGTAGGAAGAGAGGACGGCCCCCATGGGAGGGGCCAGGTGTTTCTTTTCCCTGCCTAGTTAACTCCTAGTGGGTAAAGCATAAATCCCACACGTCATGATGAGCTGCGTCTGTCAGTGAACTCGGAGAAAAGGATTTTACGGTAAATTTTAATAAAATCCCTTTTTTTTGGGGTCCTGTATCTGGCTAGACTGCCAAAAAGGCTCTCACATGTGGTATCCTCATACTCAGGAGAAGCAGTAGAATGTATTTTGGGGTGTAATTCCACATATACCGATGGCATGTGTAAGTAATATATAATTTAGTGACAAATTTGTGTAAAAAGAAAAAAAATATATCATTTTCCAGAAACTTGTGGCAAAACATAAAATATTCCATGGACTCATCATGCCTCTCAGAAAATAGCTTGGGGTGTCTATTTTCCGAAAAGGGTAATTTGGGGGGTGTCTTAACTGTCCTGGCATTTTATGCCCAACATTAGAAGATTATGCCACACCACTCACATCCTCTCTTCTAACCACTTGAAGACCAAGCCTTTTCTGACACTTATTGAAAAAATTATTATTTTTTTGCTAGAAAATTACTTTTAACCCCAAAACATTATATATTTTTTAAAGCGGAGGCCCTACAGAATAAAATGTTGGGTGCTGCATTTTTTTCCACACAGTATTTGTGTAGCGTTTTTCCGAACGCATTTGGGGGGAAAAAAAACACTTTTTTGAACTCTAATGTTCAAAAACACCATATATTGCCCAATTGGTTGGGAAAATATAAAAGATGATCTTATGCTGAGTACATAGATACCAAACATGACATGCTTTAAAATTGCGCGCACCCATGCAGCGGGGACAGACTACTTATGTTTTTTTTTAAATACTTGTTTATTGCGAAAGTGCACAAAATACAAAAGTAAAGCGTTATGAACATATGCTTACATTACAGTGCATGAGTATACATTGCATTCAAAAGATCATCGTAAGTCTCATAACAGGGAACGAACAACTATAACACTCTTAGTCAAAATAACATCAGGTCATGCAAAGAAATACCCAAAAGGGTCTCTCCTAAATTGCATTCCAATTCCTGGGTCTTGCTAACAGACTAAACAACCATTACCCAATGTTTTTAGTTAAATCAGATGAATACCAAATCTGCCAAACCTTATCATACTTTTGTGAGCAACCTCTGTTCATATAGAATTTTCATATATGGTAGTATTTGGTTAACTGCCTGCAACCATTGTGCCACAGATGGAGGGTTAGGCTCCATCCATTTAAGGGCTATCTATTTTCGAGCTAAGAATAGGATTTCATGTAAAAGTGTTTGTAAAGGTCGGGTCCATAGTTCTTCTTCATCTAGTAAACCCAGAAGGCATATCTCTGGTGTGAGCATAACCGGCATGGAGAGAAGCCTGGCCAGCAATGTCGTAACCTGTGTCCAGTACGCCACAATCACTGGGCACAACCACATCATATAGTTGATTTCTGCTCCCAATTGTCCGCACCGCAGACATGCTGAGGAGGGGAGATGACCCATTGCAGGTAAGCGCACGGAAGTAAGGTAAGTTTGATGTGTGATGTATAATTGGATCAATGTATTAGCTGCTGGAGAGGCCACCAGGTGAGATGCACAGATTTCACCCCATGCCTCCTTATCCAATTCAGAGCATATTTCCTGCCCGCATGCCCTAGCTGGGAGAGGTACTACACATATTTTAGGATTCAGTAAGTGAGAATATAGACTGGAAATTAAACCCTGAGGGCCCTGTGACCGGAGAATCCATATTAATGGGTAGTTGGAGAAAGAGGAGTTTTGGGTACCGAATTGGGCATGGTAAGCATGTCTGAGTCTCAGATAACAATAAAAGCGTATACAGTATCTCACAAAATTGAGTACACCCCTCATATTTTTGGAAATATTTTATTATCTTTTTATGTGACAACACTGAAGAAATGACACTTTGCTACAATGTAAAGTAGTGAGTGTACAGCTTGTATAACAGTGTAAATTTACTGCCCCCTCAAAATAACTCAACACACAGCCATTAATGTCTAAACCGCTGGCAACAAAAGTGAGTACACCCCTAAGTGAAAATGTCCAAATTGGGCCCAAAGTGTCAATATTTTATGTGGCCACCATTATTTTCCAGTACTACCTTAACCCTCTTGGTCATGGAGTTCACCAGAGCTTCACAGGTTTCCACTGTCCTCTTACACTCCTCCATGATGACATCAAGGAGCTGGTGGATGTTAGAGATCTTGCGCTCCTCCACTTTCCGTTTGAGGATGCACCCACAGATGCTCAATAGGGTTTAGGTCTGGAGACATGCTTGGCCAGTCCATCACATTTAACCTCTGCTTCTTTAGCAAGGCAGTGGTCACCTTTGAGGTGTGTTTGGGGTCGTTATGTTGGAATACTGCCCTGTGGCCCAGTCTCCAAAGGGAGGGGATCATGCTCTGCTTCAGTATGTCACAATACATGTTGGCATTCATGGTTGCCTCAATGAAATGTACTCATGCAGCCCCAGACCATGACACTCCCACCACCATGATTGACTGTAGGCAAGACACATTTGTCTTTGTACTCCTCATTTGGTTGCCGTCACACACGCTTGACACCATGTGAACCAAGTAAGTTTATCTTGGTCTCATCAGACCACAGGACATGGTTCCAGTAATCCATGTCCTTCGTGTCCCTGTCTTCAACAAACTGTTTGCGGGCTTTCTTGTGCATCATCTTTAGAAGAGGTTTCCTTCTGGGACAACAGCTATGCAGACCAATTTCATGCAGTGTGCGGCGTATGGTGTATGCACTGACAGGCTGACCCCCCACTCCTTCAACCTCTGCAGAAATGCTGGCAGAACTCTGGGTATGACTGAGTATGTGCACTCAACTTCTTTGGTCGACCATGGTGAGGCCTGTTCTGAGCGGAACCTGTCCTGTTAAGCTGCTGTATGGTCTTGGACATTGTGCTGCAGCTCATTTTCAGTTCTCTGCCATGAGGTGCCATGTTGAACTTGCAGTGACCAGTATGAAAGGGTGAGAATGATAACACCAAATTTAACACACCTGAGACCTTGTAACACTAACGAGTCACATGACACCGGGGAGGGAAAATGGCTAATTGGGCCTAATTTGGACATTTTCACTTGGGGTGTACTCACTTTTGTTGCCAGTAGTTTAGACATTAATGGCTGTGTGTTGCGTTATTTTGAGGGGACAGCAAATTTACACTGTTATACAAGATGTACACTCACTACTTTACATTGTAGCAAAGTGTAATTTCTTCAGTGTTGTCACATGAAAAGATATAATAAAATATTTACAAAAATATGAGGGGTGTACTCACTTTTGTGATATACTGTATGTTCACAGGTTTGTATAATACTATTTTTAGTAACATCCAATAGCATGGATACACCCACCCTCTGCCAGACCTGACCATCCCCCAAAGTTGCAAGATGTGGGAACATTGGGTTATCCCATAGAACAGGGATATGCAATAAGCGGACCTCCAGATGTTGCAGAACTACAAATCCCATGAGGCATAGCAAGACTCCAACAGCCACAAGCATGACACCCAGAGGCATTATGGGACTTGTAGTTTTGCAACAGCTGGAGGTCCGCTAATTGCATATCCCTGCCATAGAGGAAGTCCCAGAGGGATGTCAGTGTACCTTGCTAGTTTTCTTGCTTCACATCACACTGACCTTGCAAGATTCAAAATGGGAAGTTTAGTCATGAATTTATTGGATATTGGCGCCTCTAGGCCCACTAAGAGGCTAGATAGTTGCAATACATGTAGAATATGAGCTGCTGCCCCCATAGTTAGGTCCGTAGACACCTATGATTGGAAATGGTGAAGTTGGCTTGCCAGGTAGCATATGTATACATCCGGCAACGCCATTCCGGCCTCCATTTTGGGCCTTTGTAAAGTTGTAAGTATGAGTTTGCATCTGGATTTCGCCCAGATGAATTTGGTTAACAATGAGTTTAACATTTTAAAAATTGACTTAGGAACAATGACAGATGAATGCATAAGAACATAGAAACATTTTGGCATAAGCACCATTTTAATCGGATCGGGCCAACTACCGACAACGGAAGCTTGGTCCAGAACGCTAATTTGGCTTGTACCCTTTTAATAAGTGGGAATACATTGGCCTCAATGGCATTATTAGGGATGTCTGTGATCATTATGCCTTAGTACTTAAAAGTGTTCACTACCTTTAGCGGGGAGGTTGAGAGATTAGGGATTTGTTGACTAGGTCCTTATGGCATTAGAGCCGACTTTTACCAGTTAATACGTAGGCTAGAAAAGGCCCCATAGCGGTCAATAATATGCATGGCTGCATCCAATGAGGCGCTTGTGTGTGGCAGATAAAGGATCAGGTCGTCGGCATATAGACCAAGATTTTCGGTGCTGCCACCAATAGTCATGCCTGGGAATAAGGTTGAGTGTCTGATTTTTAGGGCCAGGGGTTCCAGTGCAAGGGAGAATAGGAGTGGGGAAAGTGGGCAACCCTGCCTCATGCCATGGTGTAATCTCAACTGGGATGACAATGAGCCGTTTACTAGTAGATTAGACGTGGGTTGGGCATACAATATGGACACCCAGCGTCTGAATATTTCTCTAAAGCTGAAGCACTGCAAAGCCGCCTGCAAAAAGGGCAATTCAATAGAATCAATGCCTTGGCTCTGTCTAAGGACGCCAAGGCACTGCACTTTGCAATATGTTCAGTTAGCTGGGCTATTATCTGGGCTCTCCTAATATTTATTGAAGTGGATTTGCCTGGCATAAATCCGGTTTGATCCGGGTGTACGACAGACAGGATCACCTCATTCAACCGGAGAGCAAGCACCTTGGCTAAAATGTTATAATCTATATTTAATAAGGAGCTGTGTCTATATGAGGAAGATTCCAACAAATCCTTGTCTGGTTTAGGTAACAGAATAACAGTGGCAGCATACATGGAGGGGGGAAGAGCATTGCCTTTAAATGCCTCTCTGTATACTTTGGTCAGTATAGGGGCTAACTTGTCTATATACCTGAAGTATACCACTAGAGGTATGTCATCTGGGCCTGAGGCTTTCCCCTTCACTAGTAATGCCATAGCATCCCTTACTTCTTGTTTGGTTATGTCTCTGTCCAAAAGCATAACCTTTTCATCCGTGAGGGTGGGAAAAACTATATTCGAGAGGTACTCTGCTATATCATCTGTGGTGCACCCGAGGGTGGACGTATACATGTCCTGATAAAATGTATAGACACATTCAACTATTTCCAGGTTTGCATGTACTATTCTGCCATCTGCAGTTTTAATCTTGGATATTGTAGTGCTCGGAAATTTCTGTTTCGCCAAATAAGCTAATAACTTACTGGACTGGTTGCCTTGCTCAAAGTTGGTCTGGCGATAGAAAAAATTTCTTTTAGCATTTGCTTTGTGTAAATTGGTATACATTCTAGATACATTTTCCCAGTGAGTACAGTTTCTTTCAGAGGGATTGTGCATAAAGTTGGACTCTGCTTGGGTCAAGGTTTCCCGCAGAGACTCTTCCTCCTACCTGGAAGTGCGTTTAATAAAGGCTATGGATGATTTAAGTGCACCCTTCAGAAATGCCTTCAGAGCATCCCAGACATCGAGGCACCTGCGTGAGCCTCCATAAACACTGGACAGGGATAACAGGGATATGATTTCACTTATTATATAATGGGGCAGATATTCCCATGAGATCAAGGCTTGAACGTTAAAACAAAATGTGTAAAGGTAAAATGCTTTGATAAGCAACAGAGGGGGCTCTCAGACCCAACAGTAATTTATTTCTCAGTGGATGCATCAGGCAACAGTGCAACGTTCTATTCCAAATAGGGTTATCTTGTCGTAATGACTCTGCCTGGTCTGTGGTGGTGAATATAGGACCTTCCTTTGGTCTACCACCCATAGCCTTGCAGGGTATGCCATTGAATAAATCCCATTAAGCTCCCTCATCCACCGCTTCACATCCGCAAAGGTGGCACGCTGCTTCTGTAGTTCCACAGAAAAGTCACGGAATATGGAGACAGTGATATTTTCTTGTTAAGGTTTTTATTGGTATTTCACATATACAGAGAAAGACATATACAGTGGGCGAGGGAAGGCCTCCCCACAAGCAAACTTAAAACACAGTTTAAAGATGAACAACTGGAGATCAGTCTGAAGACCATACAGCAAAAGTAACAAGGGGATGACCCCGGCTCTCTCCTGATGCCCCTCCCAGCTCCCCTAATGGGAACAAACTGTGCCAGGATAAGGACCAAGACCCCCCAGGGCACATGACCCCCCTGCTCTCAGAGAGAGAAACAACTTTGCTGTCCATTACATCGAAGAGGACTTAGAGATCCTGCCGGACCCTCAGAACCACTGAATAGGAGATTATTAATAAAGCATCCTACCATTGTTAAGAAAGAGAAACAGAAGAAAGTAGAAAGGAGGCAAAAGAGAAGGGAGACACGACAGAAAAGACAAAGAGGGACAAAGACAGGCACCAAGGAGGCTTCTCCCAGACCTGACCAAATTAACATCAGGAAGGCAGATTAAGGTAAAGCCTCCACGGTTCCCACACCGTGTCAAATTTAGTGGAGGTGTCCTGGAGCATATTAGCAAATTTTTCCTGTGTCATAATCCACGTGATCTTTCTTTTAGCTCCAATAAATGAAACTGATGTTTTTTTCCATGCTTTCGCTATGGTGAGTTTCGCTCCCAGCAGTATAAAATGAGAGCGCTTAAATTAGGCTTTTGAGAAGCCTTCGGGTTTATGATTAAGTAGGGCTATTTCCAGGGTCTGCGGAATGGATTGTCCCAAAACCTTTATTAACATAGAGAAGATTTTATTCCAAAACCCCCTGATCTTAGGACATTCCCACCAGGTGTGGAGAAAAGAACCCAGGATGTGACACCCTCTAAAACAAAGAGGTGATGAGTTTGGAAACATGGACGAAAGACGAGCGGGGACCAGGTACCAGCGAGTAATCGCCTTAACACCAGGGCTATATTCACTATTCCCTTGAAGGCCCTCACAAAATGGGAAAACCACGTAGCGGCATCCCATCTCAGGTCCAGATGCACCTCCTAGCATAGGGGGGCAACCCCGGAAGGTCCACTAGTGAGGCATATATAGTCGAGATCCCTCCTCTTGGAGAAGAGATATCAGAGCACCATATCTCATAGGGAGAAGCACCGATGGAAGTTGGATTGAGTTTACAGGAGTGGACTAAGAAGTGGTGGATCTGCTGGAATCTAAAACTCTCAGAAGGGGGCATATCAAGTTTACTCAGGCAATACTCGAGGGATATGGGTCCCGACGCGTAAAGAAAATGTCCTATTCTGAAAAGGCCTTTGTTCGTCCACCATCGGAAGGCGCGGATATCTTGACCCGGCGGGAAGCGGGGATTGTTTAAGATATGCTGTAGAGAGGCCGGACTGCTGAAGCCAGCTTTGTGGTGCTAAACAGGTGATCGCAGAGGGCCAGGGAGTTGGATAGGGTAGGGGATAATATAGCGGGTCTGGTTTTGGGGGTAGCCCATACCAGAAAATCTAGGGTGAGACAGTGACATTTTCATGTCGGATTGTGCCTTTCTGGCGTGCTTTGCGCAGAATTAGGAAATGGCTGCCTCTGGAAATGTGTCACGCAGCCATTTTTCCACATACTCTCCCGGGTTTTGTCCCTCTGCCCATTCTAGAAGGCCTACAATCCTAATATTCCTTCTCATCCTATTTTCTAAGTCTGCTTTGTGGTATAAGGAGGAGATTTGTTTATTAGCTGCAGTGATTTTCCTGGGAAGGGGGGCCAGCTCATCCTCTACTGATGAGATTCTATGCTCAGTCTCTGCCTCCTTCTCCATTATGTTCTGCATGTCTTGCCTGAGGAGACCGATATCCACCTTTTACTGGATATAGTAGCTGCAAGCATTTGTGTATGTATCTGTTCCAGTGCCATTTTGTGGTGTTTATCCGCCTGGGAGGAAGATGCCTTCGGAGTGTCCCAGGCCACATGGCGGGCTGCGGCCATCTTGCTTGTCAGAGCGGGCGAATTCTTTCAGTTTCTCGGCTGCAGATTTGTGTTTCTCCTTGGCCGACATTAGGTTCAGGAGATCTCCCAGTGTTGTATTTAGCAACTTGGTAGTATGCAGGATAAAGCCGGATTCTAGAGGCTTGTCCCGGAGATCCCACTAAGTGTGACCAGCCATCTCGGTGGAAAGTACACCCCCCCATGTACATTTTTAAAAGCCTTTACAGGTTACGTTATATTTACAGAGGAGGTCTACTACTAGAATTACTGCCCTCAATCTGATGTTCGTGGTGATACCTCACATGCATGGTAGAATTGCTGTTTACATATGACACAAGAGCAATGCTTGCGTTCAGGGGGGCAAAGGGGTTTTTTTTTTTTTTTTTTTAATAATTTTGCTTTTTCATCATATTTTTACACTGTCCCTTTCAATTTTTTTTTTATCATTTTTATTGCCATCACAGGGAATGTACAGTAAATATCCCTCTATGATAGCAATAGGTAGTGACAGGTATTCTTTTTTGAAAAATGTGGGGTCTATTAGACTCTAGATCTAGACATCACAGACGGTAGAAGCTGATGACTACTCAGCAATCTTCTGATCTCTGGAGCCACATTAAATAGGAAGTGAGCGCAAGGTATTCACGCTCGCTCACGCTAATGTGCATGCGCACGTGCACAGACACACGTGTGAGTTAGGACACATGTAGTTGTCACTCGAGCATTATTATGAGTGTGTGCACATGTTCATTCACAACTGTGCATACAATTGAGTCGATTGTATCACGATTTGGGGAGATGTAGGTGACGATGTAGGTAAGAGTTCCCTGTATTGTAGGTGATAATGTAGGTGTGATTTCCCCCTGTGATGTAGGTGATGATGCAGGTGAGAGTCCCCCTGTGATGTAGGTGAGAGTCCCCCTGTGATGTAGATGATGATGTAGGCGATAGTCCTCGTGTGATGTAGGTGAGAGTCCCCCTGTGATGTAGGTGATGATGAAGGTGAGAGGCCCCTGTGGTGATGGTGTGATTCCCCCTGTGATGTAGGTGATGATGAAGGTGAGAATCCCCCTGTGATGTAGGTGATGATGAAGGTGAGAATCCCCCTGTGATGTAGGTGATGATGAAGGTGAGAATCCCCCTGTGATGTAGGTGATGATGAAGATGAGCATACCCCTGTAAGGTAGGTGATGATGAAGAAAAGCGTCTCCCTGTGATGTAGGTGATGATGAAGGTAAGAATGCCCCTGTGATGTAGGTGTGAGTCCCCCTGTGATGTAGGTGATGATGTAGGTGTGAATCCCCCTGTGATGTAGGTGATAGAACCCTGTGATGAAGGTCCATGGCGTCGCTATGGGATGTGGGGGAGGTGCGGCGCTTACCGGGTGACACCCACGAGAAGGGTGATACCGGGGTCGCTGCGACGCAAAGTACTATATTGCTTGCACTTGCGGAGCTGCAGCAGAGCGGTGCGAGCAGGACACGCAGCCATGCGGGGGAAGCTGCCTGTAATGTTCCCCATCAGGTGAAGCTGTCCCTCGGGGATCTCCAATATCTCCCGAGTCAGCCGGAGTTGGTGGGTGGAGCTGGGGGTGTGGCTGCCTCCACTCCTCCCACAGACTCCTTCACTCTGGCTGATCCTGCAGATGAAGGAGGAGAATGAGGCTAAGCTGTAAGTTAGTGCACACTGTCACTACATAGAGTCCTAACCTGCCCTATACCACCTTAACCTGCCAATATACCACCCCAACCTGCCCTATACCACCCCAACCTTCCCTATACCACCCCAACCTGCCTTATATTACTCCAACCTGCCTTATACCTCCTTAACCTGCCCTTTACCACCCTACACTACTCTAACCTAGCCCTATACCACCCCAAAATGCCCTGCTTCACCCCAAACTGCCCCACTTCACCCCAACCTGCCCTACTACACCCCAACCTGCCCTACTACACCCCAACCTGCCCTACTACACCCCAACCTGCCCTACATCACCCCAACCTGCCCTATATCACCCCAACCTGCCCTATATCACCCTATCCTGTTCTAAACCACCCTCTTTCCTGCCCTATACCACCCTATACTACCCTAAACTGCCACTATACCACCCTAGCCTGCCACTATAACACCCTATACTACCTTAACCTGTCACTATAGCACCCTATACTATCATTTCCAGGGGCCTGTTTAGGATGCACCCTCTGACGGTATACTGCCTGCAGGGCGCTGGGCAGAATATACAGGAGGGGATGACACCATGTTTTACCACACCAGGTGACACCAACCCTAGGGGCACCACTGAAGAAGTTGATGATGTGAGAATCCCCCTCTAATGTAGATGATGATGTCGGTGAGAATCCGCCTGTGATGTAAGTGATGATGTAGGTGAGAATCCCCCTGTGATGTAGGTGATGATGTAGGTGTGATTTCCCCCTGTGATGTAGGTAATGAAGGTTAGAATCCCCCGGTGATGTAGGTGATGATGAAGATGAGCGTACCCCTGTGATGTAGGTGAAGATGAAGGTGAGAATCCCCCTGTGATGTAGGTAATGATGAAGATAAGCGCCCCTTGTAATGTAGGTGTTGATGAAGTTAAGAATCTCCTTTGATGTAGGTGATGATGAAGGTGAGAGTCCCCTGTGATATAGGTGATTATGTAGGTGTTAGTCCCCCTGTGATGTAGGTGTGAGTCTCCGTGATGTAGGTGATGATGTAGATGAGAGACCCCTGTGATGGACAGTGGCATCGCTATGGGTGGGGGGTGCAGCGCGCACCAGGTTACACCCACGAGACGGGTGATACCAGGGTCGCCGCGAGACAGTACTATATTGCTTACACTTGCAGAGCTGCAGCAGAGCGGTGCGAGCAGGACACGCAGCCGTGCAGGGTAAGCTGCCTGTAACTCTCCCCATCAGGCCAAGCTGTCCCTCGGGGATCTCCAATATCTCCCGAGGCAGCCAGAGATGGTGGGCGGAGCTGGGGGTATGGCTGCCTCCACTCTTCCCACAGACTCCTTCAGTCTGGCTTATTCTGCGGATGAAGGATGAGAATGAGGCTAAGCTGCAAGTTAGTGCACACTGTCACTACATAGAGTCCTAACCTGCCCTATGCCACCTTAACCTGCCAGTATCTCACCCTAACCTAACCCATACAACCCTAACCTTTCCTATACCTCCCTAACCTGCCCTATAGCTCCCTAAACTGCCCTATACTACCGTAACCTGCCCTATATCACCCCAACCTGCCCTATACCACCCCAACCTGCCTTATATCAACCCAGCCCTCCCTATACCTCCCTAACCTGCCCTATACCACCCCAACCTGCCCTATATCACCCTATCCTGCCCTAAACTGCCACTATACCACCCTAGCCTGCCACTATACTACCCTATACTACCTTAACCTGTCACTATAGCACCCTATACTATCATTTCCAGGGGCCGGTTTAGGATGCGCCCTCTGACTGTGCACTGCCTGCAGGCGCTGGGCAGGATATACAGGAGGGGAGGTGACACTATGTTTTACCACACCAGATGACACCAACCCTAGTGACACCACTGACGAAGGTGATGTAAGTGAGAATCTCCCTGTGATGTAGATGATATTGTAGGTGAGAATCCGCCTGTGATGAAAGTGATGATGTAGGTGTGATTTTCCCCTGTGATGTAGGTGATGAAGGTTAGAATCCCCCGGTGATGTAGGTGATGATGAAGATGAGCGTACCCCTGTGATGTAGGTGAAGGTGAGAATCCCCCTGTGATGTAGGTAATGATGAAGATAAGCATCCCCTGTGATGTAGGTGTTGATGAAGTTAAGAATCCCCCTGTGATGTAGGTGTGAGTACCTTTGTGATGTAGGTGTGAGTACCCTTGTGATGTAGATGTGAGACCCCCTGTGATGTGGATGATGTCAATGAGAGTCCCCCTGTGATGTAGATGGGAGACCCCCTGTGATGTAGATGTTAGTGAGAGGAGTCCTGTGGTGTAGGTGATGATGAAGATGAGAGTCCCCCTGTGATATAGGTTATGATTAAGGTGAGCATCCCCCTGTGATGTAGGTGATTAAGGTGAGCATCCCCCTGTGATGTAGGTGATGATGAACGTGTGAGTACCCTTGTGATGTAGATGTGAGACCCCCTGTGATGTAGATGATGTCAGTGAGAGTCCTCCTGTGATGTAGGTGATGATTAAGGTGAGCATCGCCCTGTGATGATGTAGGTGTGAGTACCCTTGTGATGTAGATGTGAGACCCCCTGTGATGTAGGTGATGATTAAGGTGAGCGTCCCCCTGTAATGTAAGTGATGGTAAAGATGAGCATCCCCCTGTAATGTAGGTGATATTGTAGATGAGAGTCCCCCTGTGATGTAGGTGATGATGTAGGTGAGAGTCCCCCTGTGATGTAGGTGATGCAGGGCCCTCTTATCCCTTCTGTATTGTAATCATACTGCCCTCCTTTATATTGTTAAGTGCTGCCTAAACTGTTGCGTCTATATAAATACTGCTTACTATGATTAATAATAAAAAGAATAAGAAGAATAACAAAGGCCACCAGCTGGCATACACTTGTGATGCCGGTGAGATTTTTTCTGATGGGGATCTCGGTGATGCCAGTGAGATTCTTTGTGATAAGGGGCTTGGTGATGCCGGTGAGATACTTTCTGATGGGGAGCTCGGTGATGCCGGTGAGATTGTTTGTGATAGGGGGCTCGGTGATGCCAATGAGATTCCTCCATCCATGGTGCAGCTTTGCTCTGGTGGTGGTGACTCGGATGGTTGAGGTGATGTTTTCATCCTCAATCTTTCACTGACAAATGTAAAATGTCTGAAGAGCTGTTGGTCACTTGATAACATGGGAATACTTAGGTCTTCCAAGGACATAATTTTGGCCATATTCATTTTCCGATGTAGAGAGACGTTTGGCTGCTGCTAAATAAAAAAAAAAAAATAGTAAACATCAATCTCACTAGTTCATACGGAAATTGATTAGAAAGGTTAAGCATACGTCATTTTACCCACTCACATTACTTTTTCATTCCTGTACCTCTGCGTTTCAATCCCATTCACGTGAATGGGCTGACATTGCACTGTACTGTATCAAAAGTAGTGCTTGCTCTATTTTAAAAAACGCAATTTAACCGGATTAAAGAGTACCTCTGTACCATGCAATCTGGTGCAGGCACTGTGTGACCTACATTTGGGGTGTCGTTGGCATTGTATTGACACCTCCTGCAGTTTTCAAGTGCAGAGCGTTGTTGTAACGTGGTGCAGGAAACCCACAGTTTTCCTTCAACGCGTTCTACTGTGAACGAGCCCTAAATCCTCTACCCCCACCAAATGTGCCCAAATTCCTTTCTTAATATACTTACAGGTAGCGAATGAAATAATGGGGGTGCCTGTCCCGACTCCACCTCAACCCAGTTTATCTCATTGAAAAATTTATGATTTTTGATATCTTTTAGGTCCATTCGCCTGCGCTCCTGGTTTTTCTGAAGGTGCTATAAAGAGGGAAACAGAATGTTAAACATGAACAAGCAATAAGTGAACAATATTATCCCTTTTTAAATGTGTCTCTAATAGTAGTCTATTTAAACCCCCCCTGTCAGCCTACTGTTAGAGACACATAGTATTGTACAGTATGTAAAACTTTCTATTAAGCCTCATTTACACTTGTGGA
>BLSH010489665.1:217169-238072 GCA_018402905.1 Glandirana rugosa
AAAAAACCCCCCCCCCCCCCACCTCTAAAATTGTAAAAATAATTTAAAAAAAAAACAGACACCCTCCACCCCCCCCCCCCCCAAAAAATGAATGCATTGTAAAAATAAAAAAAAAATCTACTGATACTGTCCAGGCCTCATCAGTGCTGCATATTGCTGCCACTGTCACATGACATTAAAAAAAGTATTGGTGAGTACTTGAAAAAAGTATTGCGACTTGCACTCGGTCTTAAAAAAGTGGTATCGGTGCAACCCTAGGATTAACTCCTTCGGTACCACAGTGAGTACCTAAGAAGTAACAGCATGCTGTTCTGCATATACAGACTGATTTCACTGTTGTGGGTTTAGTAACACTTTAACCACTTGCCGACCACCCGCCACAGCAAGTGGCTTGTTATCGCAAGCCACCGTCACCTGACGGCGGCCGTGATAACTAGTATTGTGAGCGCGCGCTCACTGTGTTCTGGGGGGGGGGGCAAGGGAGAGGGTAGGGCGGACTCTATCTCCGCCAGCTACCCGTGATGTCCCCCCCGCAGTGACAGAACGGAGGTCCATGTATGTAAACACTGATCTTTGTTCTGATAGAGGGGAAGGGCTGTGATCACAGGCTTCCCGTATATGGAAGCTGTGATAACTCCCCTCCCTCTGCCAGTCCAGCCCACATACAGTTAGAGCACACTGAGGGAGCACAGTTAACCCTTAGAGCGCCCCCTCCAGGTTAACCCCTTCACTGCCAATGACATTTACACAGTAATCAGTGCATTTTTATAGCACTGATCGCTGTATAAATGCCAATGTTCCCAAAAAAGTGTCATAATGGTCCGACATGTCTGCTGCAATATCGCAGTACCGCTAAAAATTGCAGATCGCCGCCATAAATAGTAAAAAATTAAAAAAAAAATAAAAACCCCAAAAATGAATTCTCATAATTCGTAAATGCTGCAAACCAACCAATAAACACAGATTGTGATTTTTTTTTTACCAAAAATGTGAGGAAGAATATAAATCGCCCAAAACCGATGAAAAAAAAACATTTTTATTTTTTATTTTTTGGAATTGTATTTTAGCAAAAAGTAAGAAATTTTTTTTTTGCAGAATTGTCGCTTTTTTTCTTCATATCGGCGATCAGAAATGATGCAGAGGGGATCAAATACCACCAAAAGAAAGCTCTATTCGTGGGAAAAAAAGGACACAAGTTTTGTTTGGATACAACGTCGCACAACCACACAATTGTCAGTTAAAGCGACGTAGTGCCGAATCACAAAAAGTGCTATGGTCCTAAAGTGTGAAATCCTTCTGGGGCTGAAGTGGTTAAGAAAATGTACTGTACATACCTTTCAAGGGATCTTCAATCCTGTCTAAGGCTCGGTTCACACTGCAGCGCAAATCACATGCAATGTCTGTGGGATGCCATTTCAGCCATACTGGTAGTATAGCTGCATTCGCATTGCATTCGGACCAAACTCGCACAGGACCCTTTTTTGGTCCGCATCATAGTTACATAGTCAGCGAGGTTGAAAAAAGACACAAGTCCGTCAAGTCCAACCTATGTGTGTGTTTTTATGTCAGTATTACATTGCATATCCCTCAACATTGTGGTCCCTTAGGTGTGCATATAATAGTTTTTTGAAATTATCTGTACTCCCAGCAGAGACTACTGCTTGTGGAAGAGAATTCCAAATCCTCAGTGCTCTTACCATAATAAAAACCTCTATGCTTTTTAAGGTTAAACCGCCTTTCTTATATCTTTAGTGAATGGCCACGTGTCTTTGTGTACTCCCTTGCACGGAATAGTTTTGTACCTATTGTGGGCTCACCAGTACAGTATTTGTACATTGAAATCATATCCCCTCTCAAGTGTGTCTTCTCCAGAGAGAATAAGTTCAGTGCTTGTAATCTTTCCTCATAATTAAGGTCCTCCAATCCCTTAATTAGCTTTGTTGCCCTTCTCTGAACCCTTTCCAATACCAGGACATCCTTTCTGAGGACTGGTGCCCAGAACTGGCCGGCATATTTCAGGAGACTTGTATAGTGGGAGAATTATTGATTTATCCCTGGAGTTGATCCCTTTCTTGATGCATGCCAACACTTTGTTAGCTTTGCTTGCAGCAGCTTGGCATTGCATGCCACTGCTGAGCCTGTTCTCTACTAGGACCCCTAGGTATTTTTCCATCCTAGATTCTCCCAGAGGCTCTCCCCCTAGTGAGTAGTTTGTGTTCATGTTCTTGGTACCCAGAATTGGATTGCATGGGTGTTCACACCATGCGAGATCCGAATCATGTCCGAACTGATAGTTTGCAGTGCGAGATGCAAACTGAAATGCGGGTGTCATTAAAGGCTAAATTCACCTTTTTCCCCTAACTTCCAGCTCCCCTATGTACCAGTAAAGCATTCATGTACTTTTTTTGCAAAAATATCAAAGCTTTCCATAAAATTTGCAGACTCTTATCTTATCGGGGCATGATAGGGTGGTGTCATCAAGGGTTGTTGGGAAGAGGCCCTTGTCCTCATCAACATGGGGACAAAGTGCTTTGGAGGGGGGAAGTCCTATGCGTGTCAAAGGAAAAAATGAGCCACTAAATGTTTTTTTTCCGCTATGCTAGATGTAAATGGGCCCTGAAAGTGAAATTGGTGCGGTAACACAAGAACAATGAGGCTCCATTCACATATGTGCGTTTCCTTGCATTTCAGAATTCGGCACCGAAAAAACGCTTCTGCTCTAAAAAAAGTTCTGAAACTTCTTTGGGGCGATTGTTGCGTGTAGGTGGCCCATTCAGGTGGATGGGCTGCTCTATGTGTGATGAGTGAAAATGCTCCAAAATGCCTCCCCCCGCTAGAAAAAATATACGCATGTGGGAATGTGAATTCCTGCTATGCAGAGTTGTGAACGTTGTTTGACAGCTGAGTGTTTCTGCCCACTCCTTCCTATGTACTTGTATAAAGATGGCCATACACACTATTGGCCATGCTGTCCCATAATGATAATCCCCTTACTGTCATTCCCGAGCTTCTCTCAGCAGGTGGCGTGGTTCTTACTTCCCAACGGAAAAAAAATTGACTGAATTCACTAACTACTACAAGCAGTTATATACTACCTCTCTTCCAACTGTTTTTAACAGTAGGCCTACGTTAGACATTTTGGACACTGTTGCCCTGGGTTGGCTCTCAGACATAGAGAGGGAGGGTCTGGTCACAGATATTACCACCGATGAGGTTGCAGGGGCCATCCGCTCCTTCCCAACTGGGAAGGCTGCAAGTCCTCATAGCCTACCTAATGCATTTTACAGGTCACATATAGAGATGGTTGCACCCAGACTAGCTTCTTTATTCCGAACCTACCTGAGGGATGGAACCATCCCAGCCTCCATGCAAGAGGCCCACATACTATTAATCCTAAAACCTAGTAAGGACCCCAAGTTGTGTGCATCCTACAGACCCATAGCTCTATTGAACTGTGACTTAAAAATCCTTACAAAACTTCTCGCAATTAGGCTGAGCAAGGTAATTACATCACTTATAGACATGGACCAGACAGGCTTTATGCCTGGCAGGTCGACCGACATTAATATCCGGCGGCTTTTCTCTAACATTCACGCCCCATACACCCATCATCGCCTCCATAGATATGGAGAAAGCGTTTGACACAGTGGAGTGGGCATATCTCTGGGAGGTGATAAGGATGGGATTTTCATTATGGTTCATAGATTGGATCAGGACCCTTTATACGGCCCCTCCGCAAGTGTCAGGCTGCATGGCACTGTTTCCGCCCCCTTTCACTTACAGAGGGGCATGAGACAGGGATGCCCTTTCTCCCCGGCTCTCTTCGCCCTGGCCATGGAACCTATTGCTGAAGCAGTACGGATTTCCCCTGACATCTGCGGCCTTAGGGAGGGGTGGCTGGAGGAGAGGGTAGCACTATATGCGGACGACCTCCTGTTCCTCAACGATGCTGGTGCCTCTCTGGAGGGTGCCCTCCGTCTCCTGGGCACCTTCTCGAAGTTTACGGGCCTACAGGTTAATTGGCAGAAATCAATGCGGTTTCCCATAGACCGGGGGCCATACATTCCTCCCGGTCTGATCTCTCCCTGAGATGGGTGGACAGATTTACTTACTTAGGCATTGTGATTTCGAGACATGTGAATGACTTTCTACATGATAATTTGGAGCCGGTGCTGGCAGACATCACGTCACGGTTCAAGGCATGGAGCAGCCTACCCCTATCCTTACTAGGTTGCATAAACCTTATTAAAATGGAAATTCTCCCTAAGCTCACGTAGATTTTTATAAATTCACCGCAGTGGCTGCCCCGTAGTTTCTTCAACTCCCTCAACCAAACCTTTAAGACCTTCTTATGGAACTCTAAACAACTCCGCTATAAATTCTCTACCCTCACAAGATTCAAAGATAGAGGCAGTCTGGCTATGCCAGATTGCTTCCGTTATTTCCTTGCCTCCCAACTAGTCATCACCTATTGGTGGTTGCAGCTGGACCTTCCGAATACTGCGGGCGGCGACCCTCCAATCCCTAGAGGCGCTCAAATCACTACTATATAGGGGGCCTGAAATCACCTCACTACCTCACCCCCTCGATGGGTACCATGCTGAAGGCCTGGGAGGTTGCGAGCAAATGGCAACCCTTACCAGTAAGTGACCTCTCCCCCCACACCCCCTATGGCGCAATCTGAATATGCCACACTTCCATTCCATTCTGGACCCCCAGGCCTGGGCCAAGTATAAGATTTTGACTTTTGAACACATAATATCACAATCTGACCTAATATCATTTGCTGTCCTAAAAGAAAAATATAATCTGCCAGATTACTATCATTTCCGATATCTCCAAGTCGCCCATGCCTTTCGATGCTCCTGGGTCGGCCAGTTACCTTCTCCTACCCCGAAATAGAGGCGATCACCAGAGCACCGAATCTAAAGAAACCTACCTCCCAGTACCATGCATATCTCTCGGTGGCAGCTAGTCCTGAGCTATACACTCTACGAGAGAAATGGTCCAGGGATATTCCAGAAATGGATGATGAGGACTGGGAGGAGGTTTGGTCTTTCCCCGTCTTGGCCTTGATATCATCTAATGACATTATGGTACAATTTAAAATCCTGCATAGAGCATACCTTACCCCATATAGGCTCCATAAGATATCTGAATCACATTCCTCTGAGTGCTGGAGATGCTCTGAAACTAAAGCAGACTTTCACATTTTCTGGACATGCGCAGCAATTGAGGCCTATTGGCGAGATATTGTATCCATCATTCCTCAAAGAACCAAAATAGTGGTCCCATTGGTCCCAAGATACTGCCTTCTGGGCTTGGTGGAGCAGCTGAACATCACCACAGTCAAACAAATTCTGCTTTCGCTTACGTTCACTGACAGACGCAGCCCTTCATTGACAAGTGGGTTATATGCACATTCTACCTGGAGTAGACTAGGCAAATAGAAAAAAAGCAAGCTGACCCCTCCCAGGGGTCCGTCCTCACTCTCACATATAACCCCCCTGCTCTGCATAGTATATCAGTTTTATTATGCCTAGTGCAAGGAGTTAGACCTGGTTCCCTTATGGGATCTGCGGTTCCCCATTTTTTACTGCTTCCGTGCGGGTGGCCAGTGAGTGATCCCCACTTGCGCGCAGTGACCGGACTCTGTTCCCGTCCAGGGGCCTTTGGCCTGCAGCATCCCTCTCCGGCAGTCTGCAACCGGGTGGCTACCTGCTACGCCCGTCGGACTGGTGAGTGACCCCCTCTCTCCCCCCTAGGGGCGTGGAGGGGGAGGCTGGGCGAATTTTAGCGGGCTAGGCTGGCCGGTGGAGGGTTTCTTCTAGGGCTCAGGTCCCTTCTGGGTGTCCTCTCTCCCCTCCTACACCCCCCTCCCCTGCACCGCACCCCGTGTCATTTTGCGGCGGATCGCTGCCATTTTGTTGGTGATTTTGGCCTCTAGTGACGAACGGCGGCCATTTTGCTGTAGTCGCGGCCTGTATTACAGGCTTTCTCCTCCGGGTACAAGATAGAGTTCCGCCCCCGGACAGGTTCTTCCAATTCAATTTAAGGCCCCCTCATGAGCGCCGGCTAGCTCTGCTAGGGGCTGTGCGGTCGATGTCCGAACAGGGGGTGATTGTGCCAGTCCCTCCGGCGGGGAGATTCCGCGGCTTCTATTCAAACCTCTTTGTGGTACCAAAGAAGGGCGGGGGGGCCAGGCCAGTTCTGGACTTGAAGGCGCTCAATCACTTTGTGAAGAAGCGCAAATTCAGGATGGAATCAGTCCATTCGGTCGTGGCCGCCCTGCACCAAGGGGATTGGCTGGCGTCCCTGGACATCAAGGGAGCATATCTACACGTTCCCATCTATGTCGGGCACCAGCGCTTCTTGCGCTTTGCTGTAGGGGACCTTCATTACCAGTTTGTGGCTCTCCCTTTCGGCCTGGCCTCGGCTCCGCGGGTGTTCACCAAGTTACTGGCACCGGTGCTTTCTCTGTTGTGGCAGAGGGGCATTGCCGTGGTAGCCTACCTGGACGATCTCCTCCTGCGCGCGGAGTCGGTGCAGGCTCTGAAGGACAATGTTATTGTTGGCTGATCAACCTACAGAAGTCGACATTGACCCCGTCCTGTAGCCTCGAATATCTGGGTCTGACATTGGACACTGTGCAGGCGAAGATATTTCTACCTCCGGACAAGTTGTTGGCACTGCAAATAGCGGTGTGATCCCTCCTGTCACGACGGTGGTCCTCCTTATGTTTTTGCATGCGGATGTTGGGACACATGGTCTTGTCCTTCGAGGCGATACCGTACGCCCAGAGTCACACCCGGCTCCTGCAGCGAGCGATACTACTGCAGTGGGACAGGTCCCCCTCGTCTCTGGACCGTCTGATCCGGCTGGATCATCTGACCAGGGGGTCGTTGGCTTGGTGGCTTTAGGCCCTGGCATTGACCCTGGGGAAGTCGTTTCTTCCTCTAAATTGGTCAATAGTCACGACGGATGCCAGTCTCTCGTGCTGGGGAGGAGTCCTGGGGGGAACCTGTCGGCTCAGGGCTGTTGGTCGACGCAAGAGTCTCGACTTCCGATCAATATGTTGGAGCTGAGGGCGATCAAGCTTTGTCTCCTCCGCTGGTTGGAGAGGCTGCGCGGCCTCCCAGTTCGGGTTCAGTTGGACAACGCCACGGCTGTGGCGTACGTGAACCATCAGGGCAGAACAAGAAGCTCGGCAGCAGCGGCAGAGGCAGCCCACATCCTAAGGTGGGCAGAGCTTCATGTGCCGGCAGTCTCCGCCATCTACATTCCTGGCGTAGAAAATTGGAAGGCGGACTTCCTAAGTCACCAAAAGCTGGACCAGGGGGAGTGGTCCCTGCATCCAGAAGTCTTTCGCCAGATTTGCGAAAGGTGGGGCATGCCAGACGTGGATCTCCTGGCGTCCAGATTCAATCACAAGGTGAAGACCTTCGTGAGTAGGTAAAGGGAGCCTTTGGCGGCAGCCACGGATGCTCTGGTGGCCCCGGTACAGGCTTCTGTATGTCTTTCCTCCTCTCAAGCTTCTACCGCGGTTACTGCGCAGGATAGAAGTGGAGGGAATCCCGACAGTCCTGGTGGCCCCGGATTGGCCTTGGCATCCGTGGTGCAGATGGTAACAGACGTTCCCTGGCAACTCCCGCTTTGCGAAGATCTACTGTCACAGGGCCCCATCTTGCACCCTGCTTTACCGTCGCTGGCTTTGACGGCATGGCTATTGAGTCCCAGGTGTGGAGGGACAGGGGGGTCTCTGAGTCAGTGGTCCCCACTATGCTTTAGGCGCGCAAGTGTACTTCACGCAAGATTTATCATCGCACCTGGAAGGCCTGTATTGCCTGGTGCAAGTCGGGGGGTTGGAATCCCTGTTCCTTTGCAGTTGCCTGTGTGCTGGCCTTTCTTCAACAAGGCCTGGACCAAAAGTTGGCTCTGAGCACCCTCAAGGGCCAGATCTCTGCTCTGGCGATCCTCTTTCAGCGTCCTTTGGCGACGCATTCTTTGATCCGTACATTCGTACAGGGTGTACGTCATGTGGCTCCTCAGGTACGGTCGCCCTTGGCACCGTGGGATCTGAACTTGATACCTTCTGTACTGCAGAAACCGCCTTATGAGAAGATCAGGGATATTCCCTTACAATTGCTGTCTCAGAAGGTCGCCTTCTTGGTGGCTATCACATCCGCTAGGCGGGTGTCTGAATTGGCAGCTTTGTCGTGTAGGTCTCCCGATTTGGTCCTACATAAGGATAAGGCGGTGCTGCATCCGTCTCCTTCGTTCCTTCTGAGGGTAGTCTCCTCTTTTCACATTAATGAGGACATTGTCCTCCCTTCTATGTGTCCGCACCCGTCTCACCCTAAGGAGATTGCTCTGCATTCCTTGGATGTGGTGAAGGCTCTGCGGGTGTATTTGTCAGTCATGGCTTCCTTTCGGAAGGGTTGGCGTCTTCGTCGGCCACTGTTTCACGTCGGATCAGACAGACCGTAACCCATGCGTATACTGTTCGGGGCCAAGTACCCCCTTTTCCGGTCACGGCTCATTCCACCAGGGCGATTAGCACTTCCTGGGCATTTAGACACCAAGCATCGGTGTCTCAGGTGTGCAAGGCGGCTACTTGGGCCTCGGTGCACACTTTTGTTAAGTTTTACAAAGTTGATGTGTCAGCATTGTATCCGCTACTACATCACTACAAGCATCTGCGGATGCTGCTTTTGGCCGCAAAGTTTTACAGGTGGCGGTGTAGGCGCGGCTGGCGCCTCCCGAGATTTTTTGTGGGTACAGTTATTTTTTGCCCACCCCTCTGTTTGACACTGCTTTGGGACGTCCCCACGTGTAATGAACAGAGGCTGCGTCTGTCAATGAACGTAAGAGAAAATAGGATTTTATTAAGAACTTACCGTAAAATCCTTTTCTGTGAGTTCATTGACAAACGCAGCACCCACCCCTCGGTGTTGTGTTTGTACGGCTTGTTACGAACTGATATGCTATGCAGGGCTGAGGGGTTATGTGCTGAGTAAGGACGGCCCCCCTGGGGAGGGGCCAGCTTTGCTTTCTGAACTTTCGTTCTGCCTAGTCTACTCCTAGTAAAAGGTACATAACCCACGTGTCATGAAGAGAGGCTGCGTCTGTCAATGAACTCAGAGAAAAGGATTTTACTGTAAGTTCTTAATAAAATCCTATTTTTTCTTAGTAGTAGTAATAATATTTTATTCTATTTAAATTCTTTTTTGTTAGATTTAACCACTTCAGCCCCAGGTTTTTACCCCCCCTCCCCCTCATGACCAGGTCATCTTTTGCGATACAGCACTGTTACTTTAACTGACAATTTTTTTGCGCTATAAACAAAAAAGAGCAACAATTTTGGAAATAAAAACAATATTTTTTACTTTCTGCTATAAAACATTCCCAAAATTTTAAAAATCAAATTTATTCATCAATTTAGGCCAATATATATTCTTCTACATATTTTTTGGTAAAAACAAATAAGCGTATATTGATTGGTTTGCGCAAAATTTATAGCGTCTACAAACTATGGGATATTTTTATGGCATTTTTATTTATTTATTTTATGAATCAGATTATTTATTTTTTTTCTCATAATATTTACAACAATACAGACAAAATAAGCAAACAAAAAGGAAACACATCACAAATGAAACGTGACTTCAAAAAAGAAAAGGGCGAAGAAGAAAAAAAAAAGAATTTTTGCTTGCTAAATAGGTGGACCATACATGACCATAGGATATTCGAAGGATATAGATTATATATACAGTATCTCACAAAAGTGAGTACACCCCTCACATTTTTGTAAATATTTTATTATATCTTTTCATGTGACAACACTGAAGAAATTACACTTTGCTACAATGTAAAGTAGTGAGTGTACAGCTTGTATAACAGTGTAAATTTGCTGTCCCCTCAAACTAACTTAACACACAGCCATTAATGTCTAAACTGCTGGCAACAAAAATGAGTACACCTCTAAGTGGAAATGTCCAATTTGGGCACAAATTGTCAATATTTTGTGTGGCCGCCATTATTTTCAAGCACTGCCTTAACCCCCTTGGGCATGGAGTTCACCAGAGCTTCACAGGTTGCCATTGGAGTCCTCTTCCACTCCTCCACGGCAACATCACGGAGCTGGTGAATGTTAGAGACCTTGTGCTCCTCCACCTTCCATTTGAGGATGCCCCACAGATGCTCAATAGGGTTTAGGTCTGGAGACATGCTTGGCCAGTCCATCACCTTTACCCTCAGCTTCTTTAGCAAGGCAGTTGTCATCTTGGAGCTGTGTTTGGGGTTGTTATCATGTTGGAATACTGCACTGCCGCCCAGTCTCCAAAGGGAGGGCATCATGCTCTGCTTCAGTATGTCACTGTACATGTTGGCATTCATGGTTCCCTCAATGAACTGTACCTCCCCAGTGCCTGCAGCATTCATGCAGCCTCAGACCATGACACTACCACCAGTATACTTGACTGTAGGCAAGACACACTTGTCTTTGTACTCCTCACCTGGTTACTGCCACACACGCTTGACACCATCTGAACCAAATAAGTTCATCTTGGTCTCATCAGAACACAGGACATGGTTCCAGTAATCCATGTCCTTAGTCTGCTTGTTTTCAGTAAACTGCGGGCTTTCTTGTGCATCTTCCTTAGAAGAGGCTTCCTTCTGGGATGACAGCCATACAGACCAATTTGATGCAGTGTGTGGTGTATGGTCTGAGCACTGACGTGCCAGAAAAAGCCTGGTCTGCAAGTGGTTTTAAGACCCTTCCTAAAGCCTTTAACCACTTGCTTATAAGGCACTTATACCCCCTTCCTGCCTAGGCCAATTTCCAGCTTTCAGCGCTGTCACACTTTGAATGATAATTGCGCAGTCATGTAACGCTGTACCCAAATGACAGTATTCTAATTTTTTCACCCAAATAGCTTTCTTTTGTAGTGTTCAATCCTACTGGGATTTTTATTTTTTGCTAAGCAAACAAAATAAGACAACATTTTGAAAAAACATACAAAACATTGGAGAAGCAGCAGGAAGATGAGCTCATCTGTCACTCTGCTCGCTCCTCCTATTAGCATGCTCCTTGCAATTCAGCACAAGTTACTGGTGGGTCGTACTACTTCTCTGTCCTCTGATCTGAGCTTTGCTGTACAGGGACTGCAAGATTTAAGTACTTACCTTGCCTAAAATTAGAAAAAATCACATTATGTATGAATTAATAGTAAAGATGTGATATTGTCTTGTCTGCTCTGGCTGAAGTTCAACCATAGTTTATATGACTGTATTGGGATGTATAGCTGGTACTGACAGTATGAAGTGGGCAAGGCTCAGAATTAACTGCAACAAACCCAAAACTTTGGGCAGAAAGTCTGAGAACCTCCAATTTATACCAGAGAATCGTATCCAGTCCTACCTCATAGAAGAAGGGGTGTCCTGCCATATCAAATATATTGACCTTGATTTCTCGATCTCTGATTTGTACTCTGGCAGAAAAAAACAAAAACATCAGATCAGAGTCTATTCAGTCCGCTGCAGAAGTGATTGTATATTATATCGTCATTCATGTTCTCAACAAACCTCATTCAGGATGACCGGAGCTATGCCAAGAACTGATCTCTGCTACAGAAGATGGTCAAAGACTGCAGACATGATACAGGAGATGATCAGAGACTGTTGACACATTACATAAGCCTGCTATAATTTTTTATCTTAAATTGCTATTACAGGACAATGGGGAAACAGACTATTGTGTGCAGGGACCCGGAGGGCCCTAAAAAAAGTGCAAAAGGGGGCCACAGGTTGGGCACCAGCACCCTAGTTCATGTCCTGTAATTATGTTTTTATTGTGCCACACCACTTGCATTACTCCCCGCACCATCCACACCAGGCTAGTAAAATTCTTGTAGGGGCAGCTGCAGGAAGCTCAGTTGCTACTGACACAGGCACGCCCCCAGAACTACATCTCTCAAATGCCGATTCCCTACTCACAGTGTGTAAGCAGACTCTTGGGAGTCCAAGATGCTGCATGGTGTTGCACAGAAAGAAACCAATGCATGCATGTGGAGAGAGACACAGCGGTGGACGGAGATCTGTAGTCTGGCAGACAATGAAATTTCTGTGCAGAAAAGGCGCTGCATCATCAGCCCAAACAGGAAGTCAGTCGCACAATGAATTTCTGCCAGATCAACAGGTATTCTTCTGCACCAACTTAAAGGCATAAATCATGAGGGAATGTGCAAGCATCAGTCATTTTTTTTACCCCGATATAAGCTTTGAAATGACCACAATAAAAACTATTGACAGAAAGTCCAAAAAAAAGTGCCAGCAGCCTGCTGTTAACATTCAATGCAGGTGTAACTTTATTGTTCCAGGCACAAAGTACAATGACTGGAAGACTCGGCTAGCTTTTCACCCAAATTATTAACCACTTACTTTGTGACACCGTAATCAATTCCGATGGTGGCGCGGTACTTGGGGACAAATCTTTTTTCACAGTAACGCTTTATGATGCAACCCTGCCGAGAAGAGAGAAAACACATCAGGATTATCAAGAATTCCTTTATTTAAGCCTCACCTCCATCATCTATCATGGGTGCTCAACATGTGGCTCTCCAGCTGTTATGGAACTACAAGTCCCATGAGACAGTTAAGGCTGTGAGTTACAAGAATGACCCCCAAAGGCAGATGCATGATAGGAATTGTAGTTCTGCAACAGTTGGAGGGCCGCAGGTTGAGCACCCAGTTCTACAGGCTCCTCTCCTGGACTGAAAGGGCTTACTCTGATTTCACTGCACACTGTGAGCTTTTCACCATGGAGCTGGCTTGTCTGGAGTCCAGCTTTAACGTTGAGCCCAGTTTGCACTAAAACGCCATCAAAATTATTAAAAGCGGTATTGAACCCAAAACCAAAAATGTAATACATTGCAGCTTACCGATCATTAGATGTGGCGGCTGCATTTGTTTTCTTTTTTTAGGCTTTTCCTTTCTGTTTTCACCCGGTGATCTGGCCAGTAACACACTTCCTGTATTAGAGCCCCCTCACTCTGGATTAGGGAGCACAGGGGGCACCTTTGGACGGCAGCATTGTCAGTCTGGGGGGAGGGGTATGTTAGATGGACTAGCAGATTTAACCACACAAATTCCAACACTCCTCTCCTACATGTAAATATCATTTTTTTTCTACAAAATTACTTAGAACCCTCAAACATATAGTTTTTTTTTTTTTTTTAACAGAGACCCTAGAGAATAAAATGGTGGTCATTGCAACTTTTTAGGTTACATGGTATTTGCAAAATCATTTTTCAAATGTGTTTTTTTTTTTATGGAAAAAATCACTTTCATGAATAAAAAAAAAAAAACAGTAAAGTTAGCCCAATTTTTTTTGTATAGCACAGTGTTTCTCAAACTTTTGTCTTGTGGTGCACCAAAAAGATCTAAAATTTTTCACGGCACGCCTTTAATTTTAAATTTAATGTGAAGGATGTGCCTGCTTTTGAGAGCAAATCAGATTGAAGCGATTGTAATCTTCTTTGTACTTTTGTTTGCTTCTTTGCTTTTCATTTAACAGTTTCTCTTTCGGAGTTCCAGACATGATTATGTATTTCTCCATTGCTAAACAATGAACAAACTTTATAAGCATGAAAGTTGGAATGGAACGGTCGCTATTATGATAATATAACCTCACATGGGCACACGCGTGTTATCACACAGTTTTCGTGTGACACGGCCCAAGCGAGACATATCTTGGAGCAACAATGGCATTTACTGTTAGATGACCCCATCATAAATTTGTACGGTTAAGACCTTTGGTTACGTATAGACGTGCCAGGAACCTGAAAGACCATCTGACACAGAGCCATCTAGCTGCCCCAAAGGACCTGCTGCCATGGGCTATAGCAAGGAGAGGGACAAAAAAAGTGGTTACTGTAATTATTGTGATTGGGCGTGGCAGACGAAAACTGTCAAACTCCCTAATGGACAAAATTGGACCCTAAGGTGCTTGATCGATTGCAGAACTATTGGGGTCGTTTACTATATGGAATGCCTATGTAAGGCATTCTATGTAGGAAAAACTAAACGGCCCTTTCAGAAGAGGATTAGAGATTACGTTTATGAAATTTCAAATGGTAAACTTGAATCTGCCATTAGCCACCATGTTGGACTATACCACAATTATGATTTAAGCTGCATGAAATGTTTTGCTCTGGAACATGTTGAGGCATCCATAAGGGGGGGCAGTGTAGATAAACGTCTTTAGAAACTAAGTGGATTTTCCAGTTGGGGGCCACAACGAAAATATGAGTTTCAAGCCCTTTCTCTAGTAAAGGGCTTATTCCTCTCCTCTCTCCTGGCTCTTTATCTGGTTTGGTCTCTCTCTCCTTTTACTTTCTTTTATTCTGCTATTTGTTTTTCTGAAGGTCAGTAATGTAATGAGATATCGTCCACACGTCTGGGGGATTGTAGTATTGGGCTGATTGGCCTTTTCTTTCTTTGTCATTTAGACATCAATTCTATCTAATTAATTTCTCTATAAAAATCTTGGAATTTGGGGGGTATTATTACGGAGCTGATGTTTGGGGTTGAAGGTGTCATGTTGGCATGCATAGGCATGCCTAGGCTCAGTGTTGATTGCCACCCCTATTATTGGTTGGGATGTATTGACATGGGCTGTCACCTATGGTAAGGATTACCATCTTTCTTGTAGGTAAAAATTTCAACCCATATGTCACCATCCTTACATCACCTAAATGATATATTTTGTTTTACCCTCTTCCCCCCCTTTTTTTTTTCTTTCCTTGGTTTGTTTTTTTTTTTGTTTTGTTTTGTTTTTTTGTGAATGGGAATGAGGATAGGTCAGGCTCTGGGGCTTGTGCAATACACATACACACAGAGCCTGAATTGATACTGTTGTTGCTTTTTGTTTTTTCCCCCTTTTTTTGGCCTTAGCATTTTTGCTTTCTTTTTTAATATAGGGTATCTAGGTGGCAATCGTGGTGGGACGTGGCGGTCTCTTCCCAGCCGACCCACTCTCCTCTCTGCAGTTGGGGCCGCCCTCCCTCCCCCCTTGTCTCTAAAACCCCCTCCCTTCCCTTCGGTGTCCCCTGTGTGGACCGGGATGTTGGGTTGGACGTGGTGGTTGGGGTGGTGTGCACCACAGGAGGGGGTGGTGCTCTGGTTTGGGCCGCTTGCGTCCCACCACTTTGGGGCATGCGCAGATATCGACCACCGGCCTGTTGGGACATGTGAGTGGTCAGCGCATGTGCCCTAACAGCCCCACGTGGGTTCCGATGCAGTGACGTGCTCTCTGTCTGGGCGCCTATCTACTGTGGCGTTTTGGCGCCATTACAGCAGCTACATATACGGAGCTGATACACTCCAGCTCTTGTGCAGGGATCTGCCAACGATTGGACGAGCTGTACACTCCTACTTTGGAGAAAATTGGAGGCAAGGGGTAAGGATTATGCTTGGACCTGATGTTACATGACAGAGAGTTTGGGCTATCTATAGGAGCCTCTCTCTATCATGTATGAGAAAAATGCATTTATGAGTGACTTTTCTGTCTCTCTATTACGTTTTTTACTTAGAAATATCCTCTCCCCACTTTGGATTGGGCTACAAGAAAGAGTCCCTGTCTTTGGGAGGTCTCTCTAAGTTTCTCCCCTCCGGACGGGGGGCATAGAACTGTCTCACTGATCTTAGTATGATGGTGGAGTGAACCCACAAAATGGTATTGACTATGCTTCTCATACATATTCTTTTAGATTTTGCCCTTGCTCTCTGGGGGGGGGGGGGTTACGTCTTCTCCTCTCCTTTCTTTAGGGATGCTGCAGTGTCACACATCTCTTAGTGAGGAAATGCGTATTTTTTTACGCCATTTCCTCCCTTCATCTGGTTCTGTGGTCACCATATGTTTAAGACTTGAAAATTGGTTGGTCTTTTTAGACCATATGTAACAGTGAGCAGTGTCATTAAGACTTCAGTATCTCTCCTCCCTTTCGTGTGGACATTATCTCTCTTCTCTGGCATAAAAAGGTAATTTGATTAGAAACTGTAGGCGGATGTTTTTTTTCTAAATACTATATATTTGTCTCTATTGATTCTCACTGAGTAAAATTGATATGGTATAATGAATATGATATATGTTATACATTCTATGAGACTATTTTTGTTTTTTATAGGGATTATATACCCCAAATTCTGTTTCTGTTCCCCTGAGGAAGCCTTATAACGCAAAACGCGTTGGGATAGGACCTAGCACCAGTTGCATCTTGCGCATTCATCTTACCCTCTCCTTTTGGGTCATATTCGGTAGCATTTTGCTATTTGTTTCTCCCTGGGGGGGTGTTTATGTATTTGACCTGAATGCATATGTACTATGGTCATTTGGGGTTATCTTTGTCTATTGTATCATGTTTTGCTATACAGTAGACCATGTGGGCATATTTTATTATGTAACAATAAATTGTAAATTTTAAAGGATTAGTTGTGTTTAGACTCATTTTTCCAAAGGAGAAGTTTAACTGACACCATTAAAGTCCCACTTTCCTCCTTTGGGGCTTGATTGGCCCCTTTATGTATTCTCTCATCATTTAGGGATGAGGTGTCGGTTTCAAGTTTTAGCCTATGCATTCTAATTTATTCTATTATTATAATATAACTGCTTCCACACCGCGCGCAGTATATTTACTGCGGCAGTGTGGATGCTTCCTGCAAATCGCCGTAAATAAACGGCGATTTGAGGGTGGCCGCTAGGGGGCATGCGTGCCCGCCGTGCTCCTGAGTGTGCCCGCGGCTTGGGCAGACCCGATGTCCACCGGTGAGTCGTGATGAGTGGCCACAGCAAAAGAACGGGGAACCGCCGATGTAAACATGGCAGTTCCCCGCTCTGTCAGTGTGGGCATAGGAGATCTACTGATCCCTGTCACTGGGATCAGTTCGATGTCTTATGCCCATGGTAGCCCAGCCCCCCCCCACAGTTAGAGCACACCTAGGGAACACAGTTAACCCCTAGATCTCCCCCTGCAGGTTAACCCCTTCCCTGCCAATGACATTTATACAGTAATCAGTGGACATTTAAATTTCTGATCGCTGTATAAATGCCATTGGTCCCAAAAAAGTGTCAAAATGGTCCGACGTGTCCACCCCAATATCGCAGTACCGCTAAAAATCGCAGATCGCTGCCATTACTAGTAAAAAAATAAAAACCCCAGAAATTAATTCTCATCTGTAAACGCGGCCACTTTTGCGCAAACTAATCAATAAACGCCGATTGCGATATTTTTTACCAAAAATATGAGGAAGAATATAAATCGGCCAAAACCGATGAAAAAAAATGTTTTGATATATATTTTTTTGGATTTGTATTTTAGCAAAAAGTAAGAAAAACTTTTTTTCTCCCAAAATTTTCGCTCTTCTTTTGTTTATAGCGGTGATCAGAAATGACGCAGAGGCGCTCAAATGAAAGCTCTATTTGTGGGGGGAAAAGGACGCAAATTTTGTTTAGGTACAATGTCGCACGACCGCGCAATTGTCAGTTAAAGCGACGCAGTGCCAAATTGCAAAAAGTGATCTGGTCCTAACCTGGGAAATCCTTCCGGGGCTGAAGTGGATAATTAAAGCGATCGAGTTCTCCAGAGATCTCGCACAAGTCTCGGGTTGCGAAAGGAACCAATGAATGGCAGACTGATCGAGATTGCGTTTTTATATATGCTACTTTTTTAACTTTTGCGACATTGATTTACCTTTTAATTTTTGGATATGTTCAAGGTTTCAAAACGCTAGCAATTTTAAATATTTGTCAATACTCCCACGGCACATCTGCAAATCTCACACAGCACACAGTTTGAGAATCACTGGTATAATGTGACAGATGATTTTACGCTGAGTAAATAGATACCTTACATGTCACACGTTAACCACTTCAGCCCCGGAAGGATTTCCCCTTTATGACCAGAGCACTTTTTGCGATTCGGCACTGCGTTACTTTAGCTGACAATTGTGCGGTCGTGCAACGTTGTGCCCAAACAAAATTGATGTCCTTTTTCCCCCACAAATAGAGCTTTGTTTTGGTGGTATTTGATCACCTCTGCGTCACTTCTGATCACCGCTATAAACAAAAAAAGAGCGACAATTTTGCAAAAAGCCCAATATCTCTTCCTTTTTGCTATAATACATGTAAAGAATATATATATATATATATATATATATATATATATATATATATGAATTTATTCATCAGTTTTGGGCGATATATATTCTTCCTCATATTTTTTTTAAAAAATAAATACATTTTGAAAATCGCAATCGGCATTTATTGATTGGTTTGCGCAAAAGAGACCTCGTTTATGAACTATGAGAATTAATTTATGGGTTGTTTTTTATTTTTATTTTTTTTACTAGCAACGGCGGTGATCTGCAATGTTTTTTGTTTGCGGCAGACATGTTGAACTCTTGAAACTTTTTTGGGACCATTGGCAATTATACAGCGATCGATGCTATGAAAATGCACTGATTACTGTGTAAATGTCACTGACAGGGAAGGGGTTAACACTAGGGGTGAGCAAAGGGTTAACTGTGTTAATATGTTACTATGTAACATATGTTACTATGTTACTCTGGGATATGTTACTAACTGTGTGGGGGCTGGGCTGAGTGGGGGAGGAGAGTGATCGTTGCTCCCATATAAAGGAAGCATACGATCACTCTCCTTCCCCCTGTCAAAACGGAGATCCGTGTGTTTACATTTATGGATCCCCATTCTGTCACTGCGGGGGAGCGATCGCGGGTAGCCGGCAGACATCGAGTCTTTCTCTGGCTCTCCCGCTACACAGTGAGCGCGTCTCTGGCGGCACACGCGCAATCTTGCAGCTGCAGTCAGGTGACAGCGGTTTGCGATATTGAGCCAAGTTGCCGCCATCAAGCCACGGCGGGTGGTCGGCAACTGGTTAAAATTGTGCACACTCATGGAATGGCGCCAAACTTCGGTACCTAAAAATCTGCATAGGCTACGTTTCAAAATGTTTACAGGTTACCAGTTTAGAGTTACAGAGGAGGCCTTGAGCTACAATTATTGCTCTTGCTCTAACGTTCGCGGTGATACCTCACATGGGTGGTTTGAACGTCGTTTACATATGCAGACCCAACCTATGTATGCGCTCACTTCTGCGTGCGAGCACAAGAGGCACTTTTTTTTTTTTTAAAAAATGTATTTTTACACTTTTCCTTTGAAAAAAATTATTTTTTATCACTTTTATTTCTATAAAAAGGAATGTAAACAGCCTTTGTAATAGGAAAAGTGTGTGACAGATCCTCTATGGAGAGATTTGAGGTCTATAAGACCCCACATTTCTCCTTCAGGCTGGAAAGCCTCAGATCAAAAAAATAAAATATAAACAATCTCGGCTTTCCACCTGAGTCCCTGGCATTGTTTACTTCTGCCGGCCTGGACTTGACGTCATAACGTCGTGCCCGGGCCTCCAGGAGTCATAGAGACTGCCAGGAACCATCTGTCTATCGGTTTTCTCTATAGCTAACTTCCGGCACCAGTGGATTCTTTCTCCGGCTCGCCGATCACACGGGCCAGCCAGTAGGAGCACTGGTGCGGGGAGAAGTCCCCTCCCGCCGCCTGTAAGAACAATCAAGCAGCTGGATAGTCACTATGATTGTCCTTACTGTGCAGGCAATCGCTAGCAGAAAAAAAACAATATCTGGATGATGCCTGCAGCTGTACCCATCATTCAGATATCACCACTGAGAGCCCAGGACGTCATATGACATTCTGCGGTATGGAAGTGGTTAAATACACTAACAAATTGAAGCCAAACTCCAACTCACACTTTATAACCAGTTACAGCAAACAGTCTTTTGGGATAAAGGTTTTACATAAATAAAAACATAAAAGCTGATCATTATACGCACCCCTGCCAGTGTTTGTCTCATCCATGAAAACTGATAAATTCTGCTGGAGAGCTTGCTTGAAAAACAACATCTGGCTGGATTGCCAGATGAAAATAGGAGAAGGAAAGCCCAAAAAAGAAAACTAATGCAGCCTTCACACCTAAGAATTGGTAAGCTGCAATATAATAAATGTTTGTTATTGGGTTTAATACTGTGTCAAAGTAGAACTGGATCAGAGGCTGGGGCAATTGAGTTTCTTCTACTAACCAGAGGAGGGGGCAACTGGGGGACAGGGAATGGGCTGTCAAATCCGGAGTTGGGCTTTAAAATAGTAACAATCGGTACAAATGTGACAGCAGCATTGATGGTGGTCTTTAACCACTTCAATACAGGACACTTACACTCCCTTCCTTCCCAGACCAATTTTCAGCTTTCAGTGCTCTCACACTTTAACCACTTGACAACTGGGCACTTAAACCCCCTTAACAACCAGACCAATTTTCAGCTTTCAGCGCTCTCACACTTTGAATGACAATTACTCAGTCATGCAACACTGCACCCAAATGAAATTTGCGTCCTTTTTTTCACACAAATAGAGCTTTCTTTTGGTGGTATTTAATCATCTCTGGGTTTTTTATTTTTTGCGCTATAATTAAAAAAAGACCGAAAATTTTGTAAAAAAATGAATTTTTCTTTGTTTCTGTTATAAAATTTTGCAAATTAGTAATTTTTCTTCATAAATTTTGGCCAAAATTTATACTGCTACCTATCTTTGGTAAAAAAAAAAAAAAATAGTGTATATTATTTGGTCTTTGTGAAAGTTATAGAGTCTGCAAGCTATGGTGCCAATCACTGAAAATTCATCACACCTGATATACTGACGGCCTATCTCATTTCCCGAGACCCTAACAAGCCAGCAAAGTACAAATACCCCCCAAATGACCCCTTTTTGGAAAGTAGACATTCCAAGGTATTTAGTAAGAGGCATGGTGAATTTTTTG
>BLSH010489665.1:239454-258615 GCA_018402905.1 Glandirana rugosa
AAAATGGTTTCTATCCATCGTCATATTTAATACCGGGTTTCAATACTTCTTTTTACTGAAAAAACGTTTTAAAAAGTTATGTTTGAATTTTTTTCACAAACAGTTTTAAAAGTGATGAAAAAGCGAATATAACTTTTTTTTATTTTTTGGGTCGTCACTAATATATGGTGGTTTTCTTTGGAGATAAACACTCTTTTTTTTACTATTGTAAAAACAAACCCATGTCACATCGTACTGACTCAGTAACAGTAAATTGGCGAATTGTTGGCGGGATATCTGTTGGGCGCGCGGGAACCGCGATTCTGGGAGGACGTCAATAGACGTCCTCCCAGAATTAAGCAACCGCCTTGTAGACGTCTTTTGTCTATAGGGCGGTTGTTAAGCGGTTAAATGACAATGACTCAGTCATGCTACACTGTACCCAAACAAAAATGTTATCATTTTTTTTCTCACAAATAGAGGTTTCTTTTGGTGGTATATAATCACTGCTGGGTTTTTTATTTTTTTTCAATATAAGCGAAAAAGTAGTGAAAATTTTGACAAACACTTTTTTTAAGTTTGTATTGAAAAATTTTGCAAAAAAGTCATTTTTCTTCATAACTTTGGGCCATAATTTATACTGCTACCTATCTTTGGTAAAAATCACCCAAATTAGTGTATATTATTCTCTGTGAAATTTATAGAGTCTACAATCTATGGTGCAAATCATTGAAAATTGATCACACCTGATATACTGACCACCTAACTCATTTCTTGAGACCCTAACAAGCCAGCAAAGTACAAATATCCCCAAATGACCCCTTTTTGGAAAGTAGACATTCCAAGGTATTTAGTAAGGGGCATGGTGAGTTTTTTGAAGTTGTCATTTTTTTCCCACATTTCTTTGCAAAATGAAGATTTCTCCTACGTTCACTGACAGACGCAGCTCTTCATTACGTGTGGGGTTTATGCTGGTCCTACTAGGAGTTAACTAGGCAGGGAAAAGAACAAGCTGACCCCTCCCATGGGGCCGTCCTCTCTTCCCATATAAACCCCCCACCCTGCATAGCTTAGCAGTTTTTTATTGCCTAGTTTGCAAGGAGTTGACCTGGCTCCCTTAGGGGATTTGCGGTCCGGATTGAAACCGTTTCTTTTTATTTTATTTTTTAATCACTTACTTCTATCAAGCATGAACTCTGCTATCAAGAAGCCGATCGGGGCATAGAGGGTCGTTACAGGACTCTGTACTGTCCCTGGCCTGGCTGACCGATGCGAGCCAGTCCCCGGGTATGGGGTCCCGCCGCATCGTGCCTGTTCCGTGCGGGCGGCCTGGGGGTCTCCCCTCTTGCGCCCTGGTCCCAGACTGCGGTCCAGTTCAGACGACTTTGGCCGGCAGCATCCTGCCCAGACAGGGTCAGCAGGTCTGCGAACGGGTGGCTACCCGCTACGCCCGACGGGAATGGTGAGTGAGTGCCCCCCTGCCTTTCGGGGTGGTAGCCACTACCGTGGGGTTCCCGGTACTCCTGGGGTCCTTCCTCCCTCCCCCCCCCCCATCCCACCACGCCCGGTCGTTATTCCGCCTTTTTTTCCGATTTTGAGCGCCATGCGGCAATCCGCCGCCATTTTGCCGTGGTCACGGACATCTGTTCCTAAAGAAGCCTTCCCTCAGAATGGCCATTTTGCGGTAGGCACGTTCCCCTGCAGGTGGTTTTGGCCTCTAGTGTATGACCTCGGCGGCCATATTGGAGTCCCTGCGTGATGTAAAAACGTGCTACAGCCGTTTTTACTTTCACTTTGGAACGGTGGCTTCTGACGGCGCAGATCATCTGGCGGTTCTCAGTGCATACTGGAAGCAAACAGCAATTATAGCTGGGCTCCCCTGTGGGTGCTGGTGGCGGTGGGCGCAGTCCTCCTGGTTCTCCGGGCATTCTGTGGGGCGGTGGTGTGCGGCAGTGTGGGGGTGCCTCAAAGCAGGCTTTTTTCCCTTTTCTCTCATTGCATTTCCACGCTATTCGGAGGAAAAAACAATGGCAGGCGACCCTGCTATGCCTGCTGAGGAGGGTTCAGCAACAGCACAGGGGGTCCCTAGAAAACGCCCTCCTCCCCCCCCCCCCTGTTCAGGGGAGGAGTCAGAACCGGAGATGGCATCGGGGGTCACAGGGACCCTAGTAGAGCTTTCTGAAGGTGAACTGGCCCCCTCGGACGGAGAGGAGGACCAGGGCAAGGCGGCTGTGCGCAAAGAGGCACTGGTATCTGCCATTATCTCTGGTCAGGGACCACGCGCCCAAATGAGGCCTTGCAGATCTCCCCTTCCAGGGGGGCCGTCTCTTCGGTCCACATCTGGATGAGATCATTAAGGATCTCACTGGTGGAAAGAGCACTTTCCTCCTGGAGCCCCTAAGGCGAGAATTCCGCTGTAGACAGGGGCCTGTCTCTTCGGGTCAGAAGAGGTTTTTTTCGTGCCTCTGGCGCGGCAAAAGGAAGCCATCCTGGCTAGGCCGCTGCGGGGCCCAGTACGTGGCAGTGGCAGCGTAAAACTGAAAAGACAGAAGACGAAACATCCTCTGCCTGATGGGTTGCCCCAATCCGAGCTTCGGGTGGGGGGACGTCTTCTGGGGTTCGCAGACCAGTGGACTGCTCGCATTTCCGACCGGTGGGTTCAGGAAGTGGTGTCCACCGGGTGCAGGATAGAGTTCAGTACTCTACCCCCAGACAGGTTCTTCCCATCAAACTTAAAACTTCCGCAGGGGCATCGGGAGGCCCATTTTGGGGCCATTCAAGCACTCTCCGACCAGGGGGTGATTGTGCCCGTGCCTCCAGTGGAGAGGTTTTTACTAAAACCTGTTTGTGGTCTCCAAAGAAGGAGTCCGGCCAGTTCTGGATCTATAGGCCCTGAACCGCTATGTAAAAACACAAAAATTCCAGATGGAATCAATTCGTTCGGTCATGGCCGCCCTCCATCAGGGGGACTTCCTGGCGTCTCTGGATATCAGGGACGCTTGTTTTCAGGTCCCCATTTGTCCACGGCACCAGCGTTTTCTGCGCCTGCGGTGGGGGGACCTCCATTACCAATTCGTGGCACTCCCCTTCGGTCTGGCCTCAGCTCCTTGGGTTTTCACCAGGCTGGTGGCCCCAGTACTGGCGTTACTGAAGCAGAGAGGTATTACTGTAGTAGCCTACCTTGATGACCTGCTCCTGAGAGCGGAGTCCTCCTCAGCTCTGGAGGGGAATGTGAGGATCACCATGACTTAGTTGCAGGACTTCGGCTGGTTGAGCAACCTAAAGAAGTCGACGATCTCTCCGTCCCGTCGCCTGGAGTATCTGGGTCTGACTCTAGAGCAGGCGACGGTGTATCTGCCTCCGGCCAAGTGGCTGTCGCTACAGGAGGCGGTGCGAACCTTCCTGTCACACCGGCAGTCATTACAGTTCTGTATGCGGGTGTTGGGGCTCATGGTCTCAACCTTCGAGGCGGTACCTTACGCCCAGAGCCACACTCGCCTTCTCCAGCGTACGATTCTGTCCCGGTGGGACAGATCACCATGGTCCTTGGACCTTCTGATCCGCCTGAACTCTCAGACCAGGGGTTCTCTGACCTGGCGGCTTCGGGACCCGGCACTGACTCGGGGGAAGTCGTCCCTTCATTGGGTGATAATCACGACGGACGCCAGCCTGTCGGGGTGGGTCCTGGGGCAACTGTCTGTCCAGGGCCGTTGGTCGGCGCAGGAATCTCGCCTCCCGATCAATGTGCTAGAGCTAAGGGCAATCAGGCTGTGTCTATCTCACTGGACAGTGAGGTTGCGAGGTCACCCGGTTCGGGTCCAGTCGGACAATGCCACAGCAGTGGCATATGTGAACCATCAGGGCGGAACAAGGAATCCAGCAGCTGCGGCAGAAGCAGCTCTGATTCTACGTTGGGCAAAACTTCACATTCTGGAGAGATTTCTGCCATTGACATTCCAGGCGTGGAAACCTGGCAGGCGGACTTCTCTCAGCCGCCAGATGCTGGATCAGGGAGAGTGGTCTCTCCATCCAGAGGCGTTCAGCCAGATTTGCCACAAGTAGGGGGCGCCGGATGTGGATCTTATGGCGTCTCGGGTCAATCACAAAGTAAGGAATGTTGTGTCCAGGACAAGAGATCCGTTGGTAGTAGCCACTGACGCTCTCGTGGCCCCTTGGGGCCAGTATCGCCTGCTGTATGCTTTCCCTCCAATCAGGCTTCTCCCGCGGTTGCTACGCAGGGTGGAAGCGGAGGGAATTCCAATGATCCTGGTGGCTCCGGATTGACCTCGGCATCCGTGGTACGCCGACGTGGTGCAAATGGTGGCGGACGTTCCCTGGCGGCTCCCGCTGCAAGACGACCTGCTGTCTCAAGGGCCCATCTTGCACCCTGCTTTACCTCGCTGGCTTTGACAGCCTGGCTCTTGAGGCCCAGGTGCTGAGGGACAAGGGTGTCGACTCCGTGAGTCCTACCATGCTAAAAGCATGCAAGTGTACTGCTCGCAAAATTTATCACCGCACCTGGAAGGCTTACATAGCCTGGTGTGAGGTGGAGGGTTATAACCCTCGCTCATACGTGGTGTCCAGGGTCCTGGCCTTTTTACAGCAGGGCCTGTACAAGAAGCTGGCCCTGAGTACCATCAAGGGCCAGATATTGGCTCTGGCGCTTCTCTTCAAAGACCCCTGGCATCACATTCGCTGATCCTTCCCTTTGTACAAGGTTTGCACCATGGGGCACCTCGGGTGCGGTCCCACGATGACGCCATGGGACTTGAATTTGGTGTTTTCTGTGCTCAGAAACCGCCATATGGGAAGATCAGGGATATTCCCTTACGACTGCTGTTGCAGAAGGTGGCCATTACATCAACTTGCGGGTGTCTGAGCTGGCTGCACTGTCCTGCAAGTCTCCCTATCTGGTCCTTCACGAGGACAAGCCGGTTTTGCGTCCACCTCCTTTTCTTCCGAAGGTGGTTTCTTCTTTTCACATTAATGAAGATATTGTTCTTCCTTCATTGTGTCATGGCCCTCGCATCCTAAGGAATTTGAGTTACAAAAATTCATTGGTCGTCGTAAGGGCCTTACGAGTGTATCTGAATGCGACAGCTTCCTTTTCGGAAGTCTGACTCTTGTTTGTACTGACGCAAGGTCCGCGCAAAGGTTTGGTGGCCTCATCGGCTACTGTCTCCCGTTGGGTTAGACAGACCGTGACCCATGCGTATTCTCTTCGGGCAAGGTTTCCCCTTTTCTGGTCACGGCTCATTCTACCAGGGCTGTTAGCACTTCCTGGGTTTCCCGACACCAGGCCTCGGTGTCACAGGTGTGCAAGGCGGCCGCGTGGGCCTCGGTACACACTTTTACAAAGTTTTATAAGATGATGTGTCAGCATCCTCGGATGCTGCTCTTGGCCCTAAAGTTTTACAGGCTGCAGTGTAGGTGCGTCTGGCGTCTCCTTAGAGGTTCTGTTGGGTACAGTTTTTATTGTTTACTCTCCCCTCTTTTGACACAGCTTTGGGACATCCCCACATGTCATGAAGAGCTGCGTCTGTCAGTGAACGTAGGAGAAAAAGGGATTTTATTAAAACTTACCGTAAAATCCTTTTTTCCGAGTTCACTGAGAGACGCAGCACCCGCCCCTCTGTGCTCTTTTTGGTATAGCTTGTTACAAACTGCTGAGCTATGCAGGGTGGGGGGTTTATGTAGGAAGAGAGGACGGCCCCGTGGGAGAGGCCAGCTTGTTCTTTTCCCTGCCTAGTTAACTCCTAGTAGGACAAGCATAAACCCACGTGTCATGAAGAGCTGTGTCTGTCAGTAAACTCGGAGAAAAGGATTTTACGGTAAGTTTTAATAAAATGCCCCCTTTTTTTTTTTTTTTTTTTACACAGAATTGTTAAACAACAGGTTATTTCTCACACACAGCATATGCATACTTGCAATGACACCCCAAAATACATTGTGCTACTCCTCCTGAGTATGGCGATACCACATGTGTGAGACCTTTGAACAGCCTGACCACATACAGAGGCCCAATATTGAAGTAGCGCCTTCAGGCATTCTACGAGCATAAATTATTTTTGGAAAGCAAACACCCTAATGTATAATCTATGAGGCATAATGAGTCTTTTGAACGGATCATTTTTTCCCAGAAGTTGTTGGAAAATGTGGGAAAAAAATGAAAATGCATTTTTTTAACACAAAGTTGTCAATTTATAAGATATTTCCAACACATAGCATGTGCATAGCATAAAATGACACCCCAAAAAAAGGGATTTTATTAAAACTTACCGTAAAATCCTTTTCTCCGAGTTCACTGACAGACGCAGCTCTTCATTGACTTGTGGGGTTTATGCTTGTCCCACTATGAGTTAACTAGGCAGGGAAAAGAACAGCTGGCCCCTCCCATGGGGCCGTCCTCTCTTCCCACATAAACCCTCCACATAGCATAGCTCAGCAGTTCGTACACAAGCTGTACAGAAAACAGAGCACAGAGGGGTGGGTGCTGCGTCTGTCAGTGAACTCGGAGAAAAGGATTTTAAGGTAAGTTTTAACAAAATCCCTTTTTCTCCTACGTTCACTGACAGACGCAGCTCTTCATTGACTTGTGGGGATGTCCCAAAGCTGTGTCAAAAAGAGGGATGGGTAAACGATAACAACTGTACCCAACAGAACCTCTTAAGGAGGCACCAGACGCGCCTACACTGCCGCCTGCAAAACTTTGCGGCCAAAAGCAGCATCCGAAGATGCTAACATATTAACCTTATAAAACTTAGTGAAAGTGTGTACCGAGGCCCAAGTGCCCGCCTTGCACACCTGTGACACCGGGCCTGGTGTCCAAAAGCCCAGGAAGTGCTAACCGCCCGGGTAGAGTGAGCTGTAACCGGAAAGGGGGGAACCTTACCACGAGCAGAATATGCCTGGGTCACGGTTTGCCTAATCCAACGAGAAATAGTAGCCGACGAGGCCGCCAAACCTTTGCACGGACCCTCTGTCAGCACAAATAAGGCATCCGCCTTCCGAAAAGAAGCTGTAGTAGCTAAATACACTCATAAGGCCCTCACTACGTCCAAAGCATGCAACTCAATTTCTTTTGGGTGTGATGGACGAGGGCACAATGAAGGAAGAACAATATCTTAATTAATGTGAAAAGAAGAAACCACCTTCGGAAGGAAGGAAGGAGAGGGTCGCAAGACCGCCTTGTCCTTATGCAGGACCAGGTAGGGAGACTTGCACGATAGTGCTGCCAATTCAGACACCCGTCTGGCAGAAGTGATGGCTACCAAAAAAGCCACCTTCTGTGACAGCAGTTGTAAGGAAATCTCCCTGATATTTTCATAGGGCGGTTTCTGAAGTACAGAAAGCACCAAATTCAGATGCCTCGGGGCCTTCACCAGAAGCGCCACATGTCACACACCTTGTACAAAGGTACGAATCAACGAGTGCGAAGCCAAAGGTCTCTGGAAAAGAATCGCCAGGGCCGATATCTGGCCCTTGAGAGTACTCAAAGCCATTTTTTTGTTCAGGCCTTGCTGCAAAAAGGTCAGGACCCTGGACACTACATAAGAGTGAGGGTTATGACCCTCCGCCTCGCACCAAGCTATATAAGCCTTCCACGTGCGGTGGTAAATCTTGCGAGCCTTCAACATGGTAGGGATCACGGAGTCAGCAACTCCCCTGTCTCTTAGCACCTGGGACTCAATAGCCAGGCCGTCAAAGCCAGCGAGGGTAAAGCAGGGTGTAAGATGGGCCCCTAAGACAGTAGATTGTCATAGAATTTGTTATTTTGAATGAATTAGGAAATTCGTAAAAATTTGATAATTCGGAAATCCAAAAATTAGAAAATATGAAAATCCGAAATAACTATTAAATTATAGGTCTTGGAATAATAATAAAAAAACATTTTATTATTATTAATCGTTACATTCCATTCAGATAAATTCGTATTTGTTACCTTCACTAACAGCTAGTTTTGAAAGGAAATTCCAATACCTATCATTTTATAGTTATTATTAGTTAGTTAATTATTTAGAATTTTCGGGTTTTCGAATTTTTGTTCTTTTGAATTTGTTTTTCTTTTGAATTTTAGAAAAATTTGTTAAACGGGTTAACAGATTTATCGAATTTCATTTACAAATTGCACATGTCTAGTAGACAATGGGGAGAGGTGAGAACATAGGCACTAGGAGGCCCTCAGGACATAAACACTGGGGAGAGTTGAGAACATAGGCACTAGGGGGCCCTCAGGATGCAGACACTAGAAGGCACTCAGTACAGACACTGGGGAGAGTTGAGAACATAGGCACTAAGGGGCCCTCAGGATACAGACACTAGGGAGAGTTGAGAACATAGGCACTTTGGGGCCCTAAGGATACAGACACTAGAGGGTGCTCAGGACATTATTGCAGCTTTTCTAGATGTGGCTGCATTCGTTTTCTTTTAGCCTTTATTTTTATTTTCACCTGGTGATCAGGCCAGTAACACACTTCCCAGGGTGACAACACTCACTCATTGTCCTGAATCTATGGAAGAGTAGTGCTGTTGCCCTAGGACAGGAAACCAGAACACATCCTCCTCTCCTCTTCTCCATAACAGAGAGAGGTGATCTGTAGCTCACACAAAAAAAAAAAATACTGGTCCTTAGGGTCTTCTGGTGGGTCAGAGCTGGGCCAATCAACACTGTCACAAGAGAGTCCATAGCCCCCCCATAAGCAATGTTTGCTTTCAATTCCGGCACAACAGGGAGAGATGCATTACAGTGCCATTAGGGTGGGGGATTTCCACTGGGGGAGGGACATGGCTGGCTGGCACTGGATGCATCAGCCTCCATATTACAACACACAGACTGGCACAACCACTGATGCTCAGCCATGCCATTTTTGTAATAATAATTATACAAAATAATAATAATAATCGTTATTTTTGTAGTTGTTAATAATAATATTTTGTAAAAACAAAAATAACGATAATTATTATTATTTTGTATAAGTATTCTATTACAAAATAATAAAAAAAAATATAATCATAAAATATAACTGAGAGGTAATAAAATTCAATTGGGTTTGAATATATGGGAGGGAGGGATCGGGGGGAAATCAGATAAGGGAACACGGTATGTTAGGGTAGAAAGGGGGGTGGCAGCTACCCCTGGGCCTACCCCTTAATCAACAATAAATAGTGTACTTTTTATGGCATGTTATGTTTTTTTTCTGTATATTTTATTGGGGCATTTTATTTTTGAGTGAGGTCACTGATTGTAGACTTAGGGGGGTGAATGGGAAGGGTAGAATCAGGGAGGTAGCTAAATATAGGCCCTCCTCATATTCCACTCTTAGTTATTACAAATCCTTTACACATTTTTCTTGGGGAGGGGGCTTTAGACGGAGGAGAAAAAAGAAAAAGGGAGAAAAGGAGAGGAAAAAGATAAAGGAATTTAAAGAAGGGGGGGGGGGCATTTCTTTTGAATTCAGTTACGAAGAAGATTGAAAAAGGTATCCATGTCTTAAAGATAATAGGATTTTTTGACTTAACGTAAAAATAGGATTTTTTAACTTACCGTAAAATCCTTCTCTCTGAGTTCATTGACAGACGCAGCCTCTATTCATGATGTGGGGTTTATGCACATCTTACCAGCAGTAAACTAGGCAGAACGAAAGTTCAAAAAAGCAAAGCTGGCCCCTCCCAGGGGGCCGTCCTTACTCAGCATACAACCCCTCAGCCCATCAGAGCACATCAGTTCGTAACAAACCATACAAACATCATAAAGAGGGGTGGGTGCTGCGTCTGTTAATGAACTCAGAGAAAAGGATTTTACAGTAAGTTAAAAAATGCTATTTTCTCTTACGTTCATTGACAGACACAGCCTCTATTCATGACGTGGGGACGTCCTAAAGCAGTGTCATTCCAAGATGGGTGGGTAAACAATAACAACTGTACCCAACAGAATTTCTCGGGAGGTGCCATGCGCGCCTACACCGCCGCCTGTAAAATTTGCGGCCAAAAGCAGCATCCACAGATGCTGACACATCAACTTTGTAAAATTTAACAAAAGTGTGCACCGAGGCCCAAGTAGCCGCCTTACACACCTGAGACACCGAAGCTTGGTGTCTGAAAGCCCAGGAAGTACTAATCGCCCTGGTGGAATGAGTCGTGACCGGAAAGGGGGGCTCTTAGCCCCGAACATCATACGCATGGGTCACAGTCTGTCTGATCCAACGGGATATAGTAGCCGATGAGGCCGCCAAACCTTTGCGCAGACCTTCCATCAGTAAAAACAGCGCATCCGACCTCCGAAAAGGAGCCGTCGCTGACAAATACACCCGCAGAGCCCTCACTACATCCAGGGAGTGAAAAGCAATCTCCTTAGGGTGCGACGGGTGCGGACACAATGAAGGAAGAACAATGTCCTCAATGTGAAGAGGAGAAAGCACCTTTGGTAAAAACAAAGGGGAAGGGCGCAGCACAGCCTTATCCTTATGTAGGACCAAATAGGGAGACCTACATGACAAAGCTGCCAATTCAGACACCTGCCTGGCGGATGTAATGGCCACCAAAAAGGCCACCTTTTGTGACAGCACTTGTAAGGGAATATCCCTGATCTTCTCATATGACGGTTTCTGCAGTACAGAAAGTACCAAATTTAAATCCCACGGTGCCAAAGGCGACCGTACCAGAGGAGCCACATGAAATACCCCCTGTACAAATGTACGAATCAAAGAATGCGTCGCTAATGGACGCTGAAACAGAATTACCAGAGCAGAAATCTGGCCCTTTAGAGTTTTCAGTGCCAATTTGTGATCCAGGCCCGGCGGGCAAGGGCTCTCGGCCCAGCAAGGCTGCCTCTGGGACCTGGCAACACAAGTCCGAAAAGACGGAGGAAAAGTCCTCCACCGCATGATGGGTTGCCCCCGCCCGACTGGGTGCGGGAAGTGGTGTCCTCCAGGTACAAGATAGAGTTCACTACTCTACCCCTGGACAGGTTCTTTCCATCAAATTTAAGACTCCCTCCGGGGCGTCGGCAAGCTCTGCTAAAGGCTGTTCAGACGCTGTCCGAACAGTGGGTGATTGTGCCAGTCCCCCCGGCAGAAAGGTTCTGCAGCTTTTACTCAAACCTTTTTGTGGTGCCAAAGAAGGGTGGGGTCAGGCCGGTTCTGGACCTGAAAGCGCTCAATCACTTTGTGAAGGCGCGATAATTCAGGATGGAATCAGTCCGTTCGGTCGTGGCCGCCCTACACCAAGGGGATTTTCTGGCGTCCCTGGACACCAAAAAGAGTGCCTTGGACACTGCTTCCGTCCGCCTATTGGCCGGATCCCTAAAAGAGGGAGACCCCTCTAGGGGAATAGTTGTCGCCTTGTTCAGGCGGGCCACTGGCGGATCCACCACGGGGAGACCCATTTCTGTAACAGGCTGTCCTCAAAGGGATAGCGCATAGAAAAACGTTTTGGCAATGTAAAGGAATTCAGCGGACGTTTCAATTCCTTATACACATACTGGAGGTAGGGAAAAACCTTAGGAGGATGAGAGGGCTTTTTGGACCCAAAAGTATAGGCAGACCCCTGTGCCTCTCCAGCCTGATCCAGGCGCAGTGAATTGCGAACGGCCGCGACCAGGGCACCCACCAGCGCATTTTCGCGTGCCACCGAGGCTCCCTGGTCCTCTTCCCCATCCAAAGGCTCCAGCTCTCCGTCTGAGAGCTCCACGGGGGTCCCCGTGACCCCAGAGCCCCCTTACGGTTCCGAGTCCTCCTCAGAGGATTGCGGGGGAGGGAGACGCTTTTTAGGGCCCCCCTATACCGGTCCGATTCCCCCCGGGCGAAAAATTCCTCCAAGATGGAGGTCAACTGATCCAGGGGAACCAGAGGTCCCAGCGCGACCTGTGCTTCTGCGGAACCAACAGAAGTAACTGTTGGTTCAGCCGCCATTGCGCCACCGCCAGGACACTTGTGAGGCCTACCAGACATCACCCCCACAGTGCCACCCCCTGCAAAGCCTCAGGACTGCCCAGTAGCACTGCCGCTCCTGCACCCCAGGGAGAAAGCCAGCAATACTTGCGGAAACGTGTGCCAAAAGGAGGCCACCACTGTCTGCCAATGCCACCACTGCTGTGCCGCTGTTGCGATCTGCCGAGCTACTAATGCTGCAGATGTTGCTGCCGCTGTGTTCCCGGAAGGAATGGCCCCAAAAGCACATGGAAAAAACTCCCATACAGGAAGACCAACCAAAAATGGCCGCCGACAAACACAAGAGGCCAAACACCTCCAAAATGGCCGCGGCTCCGGGAAAATGGCGGCGGCTGCATGGCGAGCGGTTGTAGCAGGTGAGCGGCAGAGCGACTTAGTAGTGGAGCGGGCAGGTCGCGGGCGGGAGGGGGGAAGGAAGGACATGACAGGGACTGTGGGCCTGTACCCCCCCACCGGAACGGGCACCGCTAGTAGCCCCCCCTCCGCCTCAGGGAGGAGGGGGGTTTCACTCACCCATCCAGATGGGCATAGCGGGTAGCCACCCGGTGCAGACCTTCCTCCCCCCAGGCGGGGAGGGATGCTGCTGGCCAAGCGACCCCTGGAACAGGCCATAGCCTGGACACTGGGCATGCAAGGTGGGACGTTTAACCCACCGGCCGCCCGCACGGAACCAGTGCTAAGGGTGGCTCGCATCTGTCGGCCATGCTGGGGAAATGGCAGGACCTATGAACATCCGCGTGGTCCCCAGCCAGCTACTTGATTGCAGTCTTCATCAGAAGGCTTGCGCAAAAAGAACAAAGGAAAAAAGAAAAAACTTTAGGGGAACCACAGTTCCCAGCAGGGAACCAGGTCTAACTCCTTGCACTAGGCAGAAGAAAACTGATATGCTATGCAGGGCTGAGGGGTTACGTGCTGAGTAAGGACGGCCCCCTGGGAGGGCTAGCTTTGCTTTCTGAACTTTCATTCTGCCTAGTCTACTCCTAGTAAAAGGTACATAACCCACGTGTCATGAATAGAGGCTGCATCTGTCAATGAACGTAAGAGAAAAAACCCGTTTGAAAAATTACTGCGCAAGTACCGCGCAAGATAAAATGTTGCAATGACCGCCATTTTATTCCCTAGGGTGTCTGCTAAAAAAATATATATATATATATCATGTTTGGGGGTTCTGAGTAATTTTCTAGCAAAAAAATGAGGATTTGTACATATAGCAGCGAAATGCCAGAATTCGCCCGTTAAGGAAGTGGTTAAGCATGGTGGGGATCACTGACTCAGAGACCCCCCTATCCCTCAGTACCTGGGATTCAATGGCCAGGCCTTCAAAGCCAGCGAGTGTAAAGCAGGGTGCAGGATGGGCCCCTGCGACAGCAGGTCTTCGCGTAGCAGAAGCCGACAGGGAACATCCATTACCATCCATACCACGTTGGTGTACCAAGGACTCCGAGGCCAATCTGGAGCCACCAAGATAGCCAGCATCCCCTCCACTTCTATCCTGCGGAACAGGCACGGAAGAAGCTTGAGAGGAGGGAAGACGTAAAGGAGCCGGTACCGAGACCATGGAGCCACAAGGGCGTCTGCCAATGGATCCCTTGCTCTGCACATAAAGGTTCGCACCTTGCGATTGAACCTGGACACCAGCAGGTCCATGTCTGGCGTGCCCCACCTCTGGCAGATCTGACGGAACATTTCCAGATGCAGGGACTACTCTCCCTGATCCAGAGTCTGGCGACTGAGAAAGTCCGCCTGCCAATTCTCTACATCCGGAATGTAAACGGCGGAGATGGCCGGCAAGATGTCGGCCTCTTCCGCGGCTGCTGCCACGCTCTTTGTGCCGCCTTCATGGTTTACATGCGCCACCACCGTGGCGTTGTCCGACTGCACCCGGACCGGTCGACCGCGTAACCTCTCTGACCAATGGGAGAGGCAGAGCATGATCGCCCGCAGTTCTAGCACATTGATCGGAAGGCGGGACTCCTCCGAGGACCATCGGCCCTGGGCAAACAACCGCCCCAGGACTCCTCCCCAGCCCACTAGGCTGGCATCGGTCGTGACAATTGACCATTCCAGGGGAAGGAACGACTTTCCCAGACTCAACGCCGGGGCCCGCAGCCACCAGGCAAGAGCCCCCCTGGTCTGGTGATCCAACCTGATCACCCGATCCAGAGACAATGGAGACTTGTCCCACTGCAGCAGAATCGCCCGCTGCAGGAGCCGGGTGTGACTCTGGGCATAGGGCACCGCCTCAAAGGCAGACCCCATGAGCCCCAACACCCACATGCAGAAACGTAAGGAAGACCACCGTCATGACAGCAGAGCCTGTACCGCAGTTTGCAGCGTCAGCAACTTGGCCGAAGGCAGGAACACCCTCGCCTGCTCTGTGTCCAGTATCAGGCCCACATAGTCTAGGGGGTGCGACAGGACCAGCATCGACTTCTGAAGGTTGATCAACCAGCCGAAATCCCACAGGGAGGCCATGGTGATCGAGACATTGTCCTCCAGGGCAGAAGCCGACTCCGCCCACGGGAGCAGATCGTCTAGATATGCCACCACCGCAGTGCCCCTCTGCCTCAGCAGAGCCAGCACCGGAGCCAACAGCTTGGTGAAGACTCGCAGAGCGGAGGCTAAGCCAAAGGGGAGAGCCACACACTGGTAGTGGAGGTCCCCCACCGTGAAACGCAGAAAACGATGATGCCGGACACAAATGGGAACGTGGAGATATGCGTCCCTGATGTCCAGAGAAGCCAGCAAATCCCCCTGGCACAACACGGCCACGACAGAACGGACTGAGTCCATCCAGAATTTGCGCGCCTTCACAAAATGATTGATCGCCTTCAGGTCCAGAACTGGCCTGACCCCATCCTCCTTTGGTACCACAAAGAAGTTGGAATAAGACCCGCGGAACCATTCCGCTGGAGGGACCGGGACAATCACTCCCTGCCCTAATAGAGCCTGGACGGCCCCCAATAGAGCTTGCTGACGCTCCAGAGGGAGTCTCAGAAAAACCTGTCGGGGGGCCGGGTGCAAAACCCGGATGTCACCACCTCCCGCACCCAAAGATCCAAGATGCGGGCGGTCCACCGGTCCGCGAACCACAGAAGCCAGCCCCCCACCCAAGCGTTGGGCGGGGGCAGCTCATCATGTGGAGGTGGGCGTCTCCTCCGCCTTTCCGGACTTGCGCTGCTAGGAACGTCGCCCACTCCGTGAGTGTCTGCGCCACCATCGCTGATGCCAGCAGCGGACGCATGGCCGCCCCCGCCACCAGGAACATAGCCTTGGACACCGACGGCGAGCCCTCCATTGGAATCGTGGTAGCCTTGTTCGGCCGGGCCACTGGAGGGTCAACCATGGGGGACACCCACTAATGTACCAAGCTATCCTCAAAAGGATAGCGCACAGAAAAGCGTTTAGGCAATGTGAACGAATTCTGAGGATGCTGCCATTCCTTGTAGACAAACTGGTCAAAGTATGGCACATAAGGGAAAACCTTAGGAGTCCGAGCCGGCCTATGGGACCCAAAGGTGTAAAAGCCCCCTCTTGCGACATCCCGGCCTGGCCCAAATGCAGCGTCTCCTGGGCAGCAGCCACCAGGGAGCCCACCAGCGCCTTTTCCTGTGCCATGGTGGCCCCCTGCTCCCTCTCACCATCAGAAGGGTCCAATTCCCCATCTGACAGGTCCACGGGGGTCTCTGAGATCACATAACCCCCTTCCGGCTCCGAATCCTCAGAGGATGAGGGGGGGGTGGACGCTTCTTCGCCACCCCCCCTACCACGGACCGTTTCCACCCGGGCGAGAAACTCTTTCAAAATTGAAGTAAGTTTGTCCAGTGGGACTACAGGTCCCAGCGCCGCCGGAGCCTCTGCGGAGACTTCCGGAAACCGACATACCCGGTTCAGCCTCCATGTTCCACCCCTGGACTCTAGTGAGGCCTACAGGCCGCACCTCCACCACAGGCCATCCCTCAGTCACCCCCGCACAGTGGACCAGAAATGCATCGGAGGACCCTCACTGTGCCGCTACCAGCACCCCAGGGAGAAGCCAGCTATACTTGCTGAAAGTGAGCCTGTCTCCGCTGCTACTGCGCTGCCACTGCTGAGCTCCCCCAGCAGTGTAGAGTGCGCCAAGCCCATGCTATAAGCTCATCAGGAGACCAACCAAAAATGGCCACCGTAGCAACACTAGAGGCCAAACCACCACCAAGATGGCCTCGACTCTGGCAAAATGGCGGCCGGCCCCGAAAAAATGGCGGCGATCACCTCATGGTCGGGGGGCCCAAAAACAGCAGCACTGAGGCGGGATGCGGTGCGGAGGGGGGGAGAATGACCGGAACCACCCTCGCCCAAACGGGGTAGGGGGGAAAAGACAGGGCACCCACTAGCCCCCCTCCATACCCCCGAAGGGGGGGAAGCGTACTCACCCTTCCAGATGGGCACAGCGGGTAGCCACCCGAGACAGGCCTGCCACCCCTACAGGTGGGGAGGGAGCTGTCGGCCAAGCGACGCCTCGACGCGCATCCTGGTCACTCAGCGCGCTGGCGGGACGTTTAACCCGCCAGCCGCCCCGCACGGAACGGGGCCCGATGCGGCCGACCCCGCAGGCAACTAAGGGATGACTCGCATTCGTCGGCCGCTCTGGGGAGACTACCTGGACCTAAAGATCTCCAGCATGTCATCCAGCCGGCTACCTGATTGCATTCTTCATCAATTTTGAGAAAAAAAACAAAAAAAATAGGGAACCGCAGATCCCAGCAGCGAGCCTAGGTGCTACTCCTTGCAGTAGGCAGAAAAAACTGGTGTGCTAGCAGGGCGGAGGGGGTTATGCAGAGTGAGGACTGCCCCCTGGGAGGGGCTATCTGAGGAAGCTGCCACTCTGCGGAGACTTCCGGAAGCCGACATACCCGGTTCAGCCTCCATGTTCCACCCCTGGACTCTAGTGAGGCCTACAGGCCACACCTCCACCACAGGCCATCCCTCAGTCACCCCCGCACAGTGGACCAGAAATGCATCGGAGGACCCGCACTGTGCCGCTACCAGCACCCCAGGGAGAAGCCAGCTATACTTGCTGAAAGTGAGCCTGTCTCCACTGCCGCTGCTACTGCGCTGCCACTGCTGAGCTCCCCCACATGTGTAGAGTGCGCTGTCCGGAATGAGGAAAATGGCGCCAAGCCCATGCTATAAGCTCATCAGGAGTCCAACCAAAAAATGGCCACCATAGCAACACTATAGGCCAAACCACCACCAAGATGGCCTCGACTCTGGCAAAATGGGGGGAAGCTTACTCACCCTTCCAGATGGGCACAGCGGGTAGCCACCCGAGACAGGCCTGCCACCCCTACAGGTGGGGAGGGAGCTGTCGGCCAGGCGACGCCTCGACGCGAGCCGCAGCCCGGTCACTGAGCGCACTGGCGGGACGTTTAACCCGCCAGCCGCCCCACACGGAACGGGGCCCGATGCGGCCGACCCCGCAGGCAGCTAAGGGATGGCTCGCATTCGTCGCCCACGCTAGGGAGACTACCTGGACCTAAAGATCTCCAGCATGTCATCCAGCCGGCTACCTGATTGCATTCTTCATCAATCTTGAGAAAAAAAAAAATAGGGAACCGCAGATCCCAGCAGGGAGCCTAGGTGCTACTCCTTGCACTAGGCAGAAAAAACTGGTGCGCTAGCAGGGTGGAGGGGGTTATGCAGAGTGAGGACTGCCCCCTGGGAGGGGCTATCTTGCTTTTTGTCTGAACTGTGTTCTGCCTAGTCTACTCCTGGTAAAAGGTGCATACCCCACATGTCAAGATTAGAGGCTGCGTCTGTCAATGAACGAAAGAGAAAAGGATTTGTCTTTGTTCTTTCTTCTTTCCTTTTGTGCGATGCACGTTGGTAAGTATATGTATAGTGTGGGGTATATTGAATCCCTTTGGGTTTTTTAATGCTTTATTTTTGTGCATATATCAGGAACACTACCTGTATTATTTATTGTTTTGACCTGTTATGTCCTTTTTAACCAATTAAAGTCCACCTAACGCAGATATACTCTATTGTGTGAAATCATGTACCTGTACATTGGCATTTAATGCAATAGATGCTGTGGGCACCCACTGGACAGAGGGTGCCAATCAGCAGGTCTGGCAATCCCGACGTCCACCGGCCAGCCGCAATTGTTCCCCAGAGAGGCAGAATGGTGATCTGCCTATATAAACAAGGCAGATCGCTGTTCTGACAGAGGAGAACACAGAAATCTTGTGTTCCTAAGCAGGGACACGAATCTCTGTGTTCCCCAAGTCAGTCCACCCCTCACACAGTTATTAACCACTTCAAAACCATGCACTTAGAACACTTCCCTACCAGACCAATTTTCAGCTTTCAGTGCTGTTGCAATTTGAATGAGAATTGCACGGTCGTGCGACGCTGTACCCAAACAACGTTTTTATCATTTTGTTTCCACAAATAGAGCTTTCTTTTGGTGGTATTTGATCACCCCTGCGGTTTTTATTTTTTGCGCTATAGAAAAAAAAAAGACCGAAAATTTTGAAAAAAAAAAAACATTTTTCTTTGTTTCTGTCACAAAAGTTTGTATAAAGTACATTTTCTCCTTCACTGACGGGCACTGATGTGGCTACACTGATGGGCACTGATGAGGCTACACTGACGGGCACTGATGAGGCAGTACGGATTGGCACTGATGAGGTGGCACTGATAAGGATGCACTGATGGGGCACATATACAGCACTGATGGGCGGCACTGACAAGCAACACTGATGGGCACTGATACGTGGCACTGATATGCGGCACTGATGGACACTCATAGGCGGCACTGATAAGTGGCACTGGGCACTGATAGGTGGCACTTTTAGGTGGCACAGGTGAACACTTTTAGGTGGCACAGGTGGGGACTTTTAGATGGCACAGGTGGGCACTGATAGGTGACACAGGTGGGCACTTATAGGTGGCAGTGGTAGGCACAGGTGCAACAAGCACTGTTAGTGATGGCACTGGCAGGCATCATACATGGACACAGTGTCATCCCTACAGTGCACAATAATGCCCTTGCCTGGTGGTCTAGTGGGGGCTCCCTGGTGGTCCTGGGCGGCCTCTGTGGTCCTTGCCTGGTGGTCCTGGGCGGCCTCTGTGTGATGTCCGGGGGGGAGGCTCCCTGGTGGTCTTGATCCGGCTCCCTGGTGGTCCATTGGGGTGATCCTGAGGGTGGCTGCGCTGATAAATGTTCAGCGCAGCCCCCCCCCCCCCC
>BLSH010489665.1:368188-382238 GCA_018402905.1 Glandirana rugosa
ATCGGGTCGGGGGGGTGTCAATCTTGTGTGGGTCCCTTGTGTCCATTGGGGGTCTAGTGGTCGACGTCCAATTGGGGAAGTTACGGTCAGCGTAAATATGTCATTAGTCACCTGTAAATTTAAAGACTAGCGACATATTTAAAGTAACCAGGGTTTTTTCACAGTTTTACCAGGCTGTACAGGCGGGGTTATAGCGTCATTGCGATTTTTAGCGTCTAGCGGCGGTATTGATCATTTTTTATTTTTGGGGTCTTTAATTAAGAGTAGTGGGCATTTGCGCCGGTGAAAACGCGTTTGGTTAGTCACTTGCGGCTAACGCTAAAAAAAAAAAAACGGCGTTCACTGATTGGTTTGCGCAAAAGTGGCCGCGTTTACGGGTGATGAGAATTAATTTCTGGGGTTTTTATTTTTTACTAGTTATGGCGGCGATCTGCGATTTTTAGCGTTACTGCGATATTGGGGCGGACATGTCGGACCATTTTGACACTTTTTTGGGACCAATGAAATTTATACAGCGATCAGAAATTTAAATGTCCACTGATTACTGTATAAATGCGACTGGCATTGAAGGGGTTAACCTGCAGCTGGTGATCTGGGGGTTACCTGTGTTCCCTGGGTGTGTTCTAACTGTGGGGGGGCTGGGCTACCATGGGCATAAGAGATCTAACTGATCCCAGTGACAGGGATCAGTAGATCTCCTATGCCCCCACTAACAGAGCGGGGAACTGCCATGTTTACATCAGTGGTTCCCCGTTCTTTTGCTGTGGCTGCTCATCGTGGCTCGCCGGCGGACATCGGGTCTGCCCGAGCCTCGTGCACACTCCTCAGGAGTATAGCAACAATACCTCACTTGTGGTGAGATCACCGTTTACATATGCATGCATGAGTAACGTATGAGTTCGTAATTGCACGCAAGCATGATGGGACGGGGGTGCTTTAAATGTATTTTATACAAATTTTTTTTTTTGTACTAACTTTATTGAGGTCACAAGGGATGAACAACATCCCTTGTGACAGCATGGGCCGTGAAAAGTTCTCTTTATAAGGGGACTTTTGGAGTCTATTATCCCCTGCCCCCCCATGCAGCCAATCAGCTTCTCGTGGCCAGGTAAACAAAGGGACGGGACCAGAAGTGACGAATTACTCATCACTCCCGGATTCCAGGGTTCCCCTCTCTCTATACAGGGCAGCCTTCGCTGAGGCCCACATTGCACCCGGGCACAGCGATAGGACCAGAGAGCCCAGGAAAGGTAGTGGCGGAAGGAGGGAGGGACCCCCTTCTGCCACCCCAGAAGTGATCGAGTGGCTAATTAGCCACTCAGATCACTTCTGAAACGGGGGGGGGGTGGAGCCGGACATGACGCCAGCGTAGACTCGCAGCTCTCAGCCGAGGCTCGTACCGAAAGCCGCCCTGCAGGCCTACAAACGAGAGCCAGAGCAGACGATGGGGAGTGGGGAAGAGCCCCTGCCCACCTCCATGATTGTTCCCCCATAAGCCCCCCTGGAATCCCCGGAACCCGAGGCTTCTAAGCAACCGTCCCACCACGGGAGGACTGAGAAGAGCGGCACAAGTGGAGAGAGAAGCGGAGTGAGTAGAGGAAGATCACGGGAAGCGGGAGAGAGGCGATCAACCAAGGAACCGCCGACAGCGGTAGGACACAGGAGGCAAAAACCGTCAGCCTAGGGTCGCCAGCCCCGGTCGGCCGGGATCCGCTTCAGCTGGGTGGACGGAGAGAAGGTAAGGACGTGGAACAGAGGCAGCGGAAGAAGCGGTAAGTCAGGGGAAAGGGGGGAGAAGTGTGTGATACTGCACCTGCACAAACCCCGGAGTGAAACATCCCCCGCAACCCGTGTGTCCGGACAGCCTGCCTGCTGTTGGCCCGTCCACCCGGGAAGGATTCCTAAGGGACATTAGGTACTCCTCCAAAGGGCTAGATCACAGATCATGGGAGGGTAAAGGTTTGCCTCTCAAGCGGAGCGCTATAGGAGGCAGGAGTTAAGCCCTGATAATGGGGTTGTGTAATCTCCCATGAAATCTGTGTATCTTTATGTGTAATCTTCCGGTCTGTTGGGGGGTAGCGGCCCAAGCCTAAAGGTCCCTACTAGACGCTGCCTATCACATACAGAACCAGGCCATGGAAATGAACTCCTTTTCGGTCGTTTCTTTTTCTAACGTTTTCTAACGAACCTAGGGAAGGAATAAGATAAGGCTCAACCAACAATATACATTTCTGCACAAGCCGTTGTGCTGCGAGCGCTGGAGATGGTACTGTGAAATAAGGGGTCTACCAATAACATATATCTTTGCACAAGCCTATTGTATGGTGAGTTCTGGCAACAGTACTATAATATAAGGGGATAACCAACAACCTACTTCCTTGCACAAGTTTATTGTAATATGAGTTCCGGCGATAATATGGAGATATAAGGGGCCAATCAATAATATACATCTTTGCTTAAGCCTATTTTCACTGTGAGATCTGGTGATAGTATTGTGATATAAGAGGTCAATCAACAACATACATCGCTGCACAAGCCTATTGCACAAGTCTATTGTACTGGGAGTTCTGGAGAGAGGTCACTACGACAGAGACCTACAAGCCTAACTATCCTAGAGATCCTAGAGATTGAATGATACAAGGGGTCAACCAATAACATACATCTTGGTACAAGCCTATAGTAATGTAAGCGCTGGAGATACTACTGCGAGATAAGAGGTTAATTAACAACATACATCTTTGCACAAGCCTAGACCTGTGAATCAGGCGACAGTACTGGGATACAAGGGGTCAACTAACAACATACATCTTCACACAAGCCCAGCCCGGTGAATCCTGGCGATAGTACTGTGATATAACGGGACAGCCAATAACAGATAACTCTACACAAACTTATTGTACGGGGAGTTCAGGCGACGGTACTGTGATAGCAAACTGTAGGTACCAGCCAGGAAAGGAGAAGGGAAGGAGAAAAGAAAAAAGGGAATATAAACGCTGACGTATTCAGGGCCTCCATTGGGAGAAAGTTTAGAGGCATGGGCAAAGTGGTAAATGGAGGAGGGGTTAACCAACCTAAGGTGAGTGCAAGCCCTAACAGCATAAAGAAATTTATGGTACAGAAGAATGGACAACCCAGCCCGACGAAACAAAGCGGAGCAAAGAGTAAACAGAAGGAAAGTGGAAAGGGGCCACAAAGCAGATTTTCGCAGGGGAAAGACCCAGGAGGACAGGAGAAAAATTAACAACTAAATACAATAGAAGAGAAACAGCAAAAAGAGACACAAATGCCAACAAAGTTGGAAATGGCGAAAATGTTTGAGAGGCTGGAGCAGTCCCTTAAAGGAGATATGTCTGGTATAAGAGAGGACCTGGGCCACATCTTAAGGAGAGTGGAAGAAACAGAGGACAAGCTAGATAGGCAAGCGGAGGAGATCAGAAAACTGAAGGAGCAAATGAGTAAGGTCCGAAGAGAACAGCGATGGCTGCGGTACAGACTGAAAGACCAGGAGAACCGCAGTAGAAGAAAAAATCTAAGAATGCGAGGAATCCCAGAGACTCCACAAAGGGAAGATCTGCAAAACACTGTGGATAAAATCTTCGGACCCATGATAGGAAAAGCGGCAACAGAAAAGATAAAGATTGAGAGAGCGCACAGGATTTGGAAGCCGCCTAACCTAGGAAAGGATACTCCTAGGGACGTTATAGTCCGTTTCCACAACTACAGGGACAAAGAAGACATTTGGCAAAAACTAAAAACAAGAGACCCAATAAGACACGAAGGAGCAGAAATCAAAGTGTTTGCGGACTTGGCCAGAGAAACAAGAGAGAGGAGAAAGAGACTTAGACCGTTACTAGATCAAATGAGAGCTCAAGGGATCGAATACTCCTGGGGATTCCCGGCGTGCTTAATAGGAAAGAAGGAAGGAAGAATGGCAAAATTGAGGTTTCCCGAGGAGACAGAGAGCTTTTGCAAAAAACTGGATATAAGTAGACCGGAATTGTCAAATTGGATGGAAGAAGAAGAGGGGACAAACATGGGAGAAGATCAGACATGGCAAAGAATTTAGAGGGTCTAAGAAAAAAAAAAAAGGGAGAAAGAAGTGAGTGGGGGATGGGGAGCTAGGGGAGAGGGAGGAGGGGGGGACGACTAGATGGGGGTGATAAAATCAGAACAGAAGGGGCGGGGGGAGAATTCGGGCCGAGGCTGAGGAGGGAGCTCTATAGAGGAGAAGGGCCTCTATAAGGACTGGCGTTGGGGAGAGGCTCCAAACCGGGGGGCAACCAGGCCGAAGAGGACAATATTTGTCCCCTGGCCAGGTGGAAAGGTCATGAGTGGACCTATAGGCCCCTACAGGGAGGGGAAGGGGGGGGCCAGGTCTTCCAGGAGGAGAGAAAGGTGGAGAGAGAGGTTTCCGAGCGGCAGAGGGGAGGAGATAAGATATAATGGTTAAGATACTGACTTATAATGTACGCGGGCTAGGTAGTCCCGCAAAAAGATACAAAATCCTACAGGAATTAAAAATACTCTGCAGAAATAGCGTTCCTACAAGAAACTCACTACGCCAAGGACACTAATGTAAGAATATACTCTAAAGACTTTCCAATATGGTACTATGGTGATTCGCCGATAAAAAGATCTAAGGGGGTGGCAATTGGGTTCTCAAGGAAAATACAGTTTATAATAAAGGAGAGAATGACCGACCCAGAAGGAAGTTATCTATTCCTGAAGGGAAGCCTAAACAACCAAGACTACACCCTAGTAAACGTGTACTGCCCGAATAAAGATCCAGCGGAGTTTTTGTCAAATGTACTAGAAAAACTGATTGAATTTAAAAAAGGTGTAGTAGTAGTAGCTGGAGACTTTAATTTTGGAATGAATCAAGAATTAGATAGTACGTCCCGTGCCCAGGGGATAGCAAACGGAAAGTTAAGTAGAGTTAAAAGGAAAATACAGCAAAATCAGCTAATAGATATATGGAGATACTCCATCCCAAGGAAAAAGACTACACGTTCTTTTCCCCTGTGCATGGGACGTACTCGAAAATAGATTACATAATGCTAGAACATAGAGTAATGGAACGGGTAATTAAAACAAATATTGAAGTAACAACACGATCAGACCACGCACCAGTGACCCTGACATTAGACATGGAGGAGGCCTTAGGGAAGGAGTATGAATGGAAGATGAATGAAGAAATGTTGAATGATAAAGAGACCGTGGAAGGATAAAGGAAGAGCTGATAAAATATTTTGGAGATAAATGCTAGAGAAGAGGCCCTGGTACCTATAGTGTGGGAAGCCCATAAGGCCTATATAAGAGGGATACTGATAGCTATAGAGGCAGGAAAAAGGAAAGAAAGAGCCAGAAAGAGGGAGGAATTAATAAATCGTCTATATGAACTGGAACAAGAACACAAAAGGGGTAGAACGGAGGTACTGCAGGAGCTCTTGGGAAAAAGAGAGGAACTGAAGGACCTGGTGGAACAGGAGACTCATATTATATACAATAAGACCAGAAAAGAGATACAGTTGTGTTCAAAATTATTCAACCCCCAGTGAAATTGATTGTTTTGGTCGGTTTGACATTGATTATGATCATTCAGTCATCCTGCTTACAATTAAATCAAAGAGGCACGTGTAGGTCAGACAAATATAACATAACATTTATAATGAAATAACCACAAATGTCTTTTCTGAGCTCACATCATTATCAGTTTTATTCAACCCCCAAGTGACATTCAATCTTAGTACTTAGTACAACATCCTTTTACAGTTATAACAGCTTTTAAATGTGAAGCATAGCTTGACACAAGTGTCTTGCAGCGATCTACGGGTATCTTCGCCCATTCATCATGGGCAAAAGCCTCCAGTTCAGTCACATTCTTAGGCTTGCGCACTGCAACTGCTTTCTTTAAGTCCCACCAGAGGTTCTCAATCGGATTTAAGTCTGGTGACTGCGATGGCCACTTCAAAATGTTCCAGCCTTTAATCTGCAACCATGCTCTAGTGGACTTGGAGGTATGCTTGGGATCATTGTCCTGTTGAAAGGTCCAACGTCTTCCAAGCCTCAGGTTTGTGACGGACTGCATCACATTGTCATCCAATATCTCCTGGTACTGAAGAGAATTCATGGTACCTTGCACACGCTGAAGCTTCCCAGTACCTGCAGAAGCAAAACAGCCCCAAAGCATGATTGACCCCCGGGCATGCTTCACAGTAGGCAAGGTGTTCTTTTCTTCATAGGCCTTGTTCTTCCTCCTCCAAACATAGCGTTGATCCATGGGCCCAAACAGTTCTAATTTTGTTTCATCAGTCCACAGAACACTATCCCAAAACTTCTGTGGTTTGTCCACATGACTTTTGGCATACTGCAGTCGACTCTTCTTATTCTTTGGGGACAGCAAGGGGGTGCGCCTGGGAGTTCTGGCATGGAGGCCTTCATTACGCAGGGTGCGCCGTATTGTCTGAGCAGAAACTTCAGTACCCACATCTGACAAATCTTTTCTCAGTTCCTCAGCAGTCACACGGGGACTTTTTTTCCACTCTACGCTTCAGGTAGCGCACAGCAGTCGAAGTCAGCATCTTCTTTCTGCCACGACCAGGTAGCGTTTCAACAGTGCCCTTTGCCTTGAATTTGCGAATGATGCTTCCTATGGTGTCTCTTGGTATGTTTAACATCTTTGCAATCTTCTTATAGCCATTGCCCTTCCTGTGAAGAGTAATCACCTGTTCTCTTGTCTTCCTGTACCATTCTCTTGACCTCACCATGTTTGTAACCACACCAGAAAATATCTAGGAGGAGCTGAGTATCACAGTCATTTTAAAGCTGCCTAATTGGTGCTTATTGGGCTTTATTGCTGCTCCCTGATATCCACAGGTGTTTTCAATGCCTGATTGAAAACACTTCATTGAACCTCTGTTCTTCAGAGTGGTAGTCTTTAAGGGGTTGAATAATTATGTCAATGAAGAATTCACAAAAGAAACATTTACTACTGTATTACAAAACTAATTGATGTAATTTTAGTTGCATATGGTTCTTTAAGAAGCCCTTGTAGGATTTCATTCAGAATACAATTACAAATGTACACTAAATTCCCTAAAACCATTTACAGCATTGGGGGTTGAATAATTTTGAACACAACTGTATATGCAGGAGGAAATAAAACTGGGAAACACTTAGCTAGAACATTAAATAAAAAAAGATCAAGGAATTACATAGAGAAGATACAAAATAAAACGGGAGAAGTCATATATAAAACACGGGAGATAGCTAAAACATTCCAAGAGTACTATAAAGACCTAAACGCAGTCAGACAAATAGGCAGTCCCCAAACAGAAGCCCGGAGGAGGGAAAAAATGAAAGAGTTTCTGGAAGCGGCCAATTTGCTACGGATAGAGGAGGAGAGTAGAAGTAAAATGGAAGCTCTAATAACAGCAGAGGAAATCGGGCTAGCAATAACTAGTACAGCATCAGGGAAGAGCCCAGGACCGGACGGTCTCCCAATAAGCTACTATAAAAAATTCAAAGAGATATTAGTCCCTAGAGCATGTCAATACATGAACGGTATTGGGGGTAGCTGGGAGATGAGAAGCGAAGCCTTGATGGCAACAATTACAGTAATACCAAAGGAAGGGAAGGATAAAAATCTCTGTCCCAGCTACAGACCAATAGCGTTGTTAAACGCATACACTAAAATCTTTTCTAAGGTACTGGCCACTAGATTAACAGAGGTGATAAAAGAGGTGATCAATGAAGATCAAGTAGGATTCCTCCCAGAGAGAGAAGGGAAAGATAACGGAATAAGAACTCTGCTGCTGACACAGAAGATGGAGAGGGAGGGGAAGCCCTGCCTGCTCCTGTCGATAGACGCCGAAAAGGCTTTCGACAGGGTAGACTGGGCTTTCATGTTCCAGACACTGGAAACGATTGGAGTAGGAAGTAAGATGATACAATGGATTAGGGCGCTATACAACTATCCAAAGGCCAAGGTAAGAATAAACGGGACACTGTCACCCACATTGACATGGAAAATGGAACAAGACAGGGCTGTCCCCTATCTCCTCTACTTTTTATAATTTCGTTAGAACCCCTCTTAGCGACAATAAGGAATAATAAGGAAGCTAGGGGGTGGAGGATAGGTGAGGAGGAGCATAAGGTAGCAGCATATGCGGATGATATATTGGTATATGTTAGTAAACCCAGAAACACTATACACAATTTAATGAAAGTATTGAAAGCTTATGGGGATATATCAAACTTCAAAATCAATTATAGCAAATCTGAAGTTATGCTTATAAAGGGGAGCAGAAAGGAAGGAAGAGAGCTACAGAAAGAGTTCCCCTTTAAATGGAGCAATAAAGAATTAAATTATTTGGGAATTAAGATAACAAAAACAAGGGAAAAACTATACCAGCAAAATTACATCCCCCTGCTAAATGAAATAAGGGATGAAGTAAGGAGGATAACATATAGACCCCTGTCCTGGATAGGCCGGATCAATGCAATAAAAATGATAATTCTACCCAAAATAACATATAAATACCAAATGCTACCAATTTACATCCCGCAGGAGTTTTTTCAGATCATGAGAAAGATATTAAGGCGGTTCATATGGCAGAACCAAAAACCCAGGATAAAGGCCTCAGTCTTGAATAGAGGGAAGACAAGAGGTGGGCTGGCACTACCAGATGTCAAAAAATACTATCAGGCGAATGTAATGGCACGAGTGATTGAATGGGCACAAAACAATGAAAAGAAAAAATGGGTGAAAATAGAAAACACAATCAGTAAATCACAATTAGGAAAGATGATTTGGAAACCTCCTAAATTTAGAAATTTAGATGCACACACTAGCGATATTACGCACAATGCATTGAGAATATGGGATAACACATGGAAAAAAGGGAAATGGAAATATAATTCACCATTCACCCCAATATGTGGAACAAATTATTTTGCACCAGGGCAAGAGAGATGGCAGGGTAAATGGATAAAAGACGAGTCACTAAAGTTAAAAGACATTATACATGAGGGGAGAATAAGGTCACTAGGAGAATTAAAACAAAGTCAGAAGTTTGGGAAGATCGATGAATGGAGGTATCTCCAATTGAAACACTTTGTGGATTCTCTCCCACAGCCCCTGAGAATGGAGGGGGACATGACAACACTAGAAAAAACCTGTACGATGGGGAAAAAGAGAGGAAGGGTGTCGGCGATGTATAAAACACTACAGGGACTGGGAGAGGAGGAGCGCCCACCATTCATCGATAAATGGGAAGAAGAAATGGGAGCACGGGTGGCGGAGCAACAGTGGGGGAAAATAATGGCACAAGCACATAAAACAACCACAGATAGTAAAACTTGGGAGATGAACTATAAATTCCTGGCGCGGTGGTATCTGACACCAGTAAAGATGGCAAAATATCAGAAAGAGGGGTCTGGAAACTGTTGGCGAGGGTGCAGTACAAAGGGGACAATGATACATATATGGTGGGACTGCCCAAACATTAAAACATGGGGAAAGAGATTAGAATTAATAAAAAACATAACTAAAGAAGGGTTAGTAGCAGACCCATGGAAGTGCCTTTTCCATGTAAATGAAAAGTCAACTAAAAAATATAAAAAAACGTTAACACCAATATTACTAAACGTTGCCAAGGGCCTAATACCAAAATATTGGCAAAAGAAGGAACACCCTCCCCTAACGGAATGGTGTAATAAAGTGGATGAAATAGCCAACATGGAACAGTTAAAACATACAGATGGGGAAGAGACAGGGGAAGTAGAGAGTAAATGGGAGAACTGGGTGAGATTAAAAAAAAAATCGAAAAAATACCTAGAGGTGAGGAGTAATGAAATAGAGTAAGGGAAGATTAAGAGAAGAGAACCTGGAAGACCTGGAGGGGAGGGGGGGGAGGGGAAAGAGTTTCTTTTTTTTTTTTTTTTAAATGACTGTTAAAGGCTAGGGATAATAAAATAAATAAAATGTTGAACAAATAGAGAAAACACCACAATGATGTGACCAATGCCAGAGCTTGGAATGACAACAAAAAGCTGAATAAAGCTAGCCTGGTGGTTTGCTGAAATGGAAAAAAAAAAAAAAAAAGATCACTTCTGAAACAAGAGAATCACTGCCTGAAATGAAGGATACCGGGATGGTGCTTGCACAGTATAACCACTGAAACACAAGGACATACAGGTACGTACCTTGGATGGGATGTGGTTAACCACTTCCATACCGCAGACCATCAAATGACGTCCTCAGCTTTCAGTGGTGAAATCTGAATGATGGGTGCAGCTGCAGGCATTATTCAGATATTTTTTTCAGCCAGCAATTCCCTTCACCATAAGAAAAATCATAGCAGCTGTTCAGCCACTTGAATGTTCTTACAGGCGGCGGGAGAGGAGGGGAGGGGACATCCCCTTCCCTCCGGTGCTTGTGCCGACTCGCCCGGGCAATCGGCGAGCCGGAGAAGGAATCCGCCGGCACATGATGAGTCATAGATAAATCCGAGGGACAGATGGTCCCCGGGAATCTCTATGACTCTCGGAGGCCTGGGAGCAACATTATGATATAACGTCCGGGGTGGCGGAAGTAAACAAATCCAGGGATTCAGCTGGAAAGCCTGAAGTCCTTTATTTTTTGATCTCAGGCTTTCTAGCCTAGAGAGATGTGGGGTCTTATATTTACTCGGCGTAACATCATCTGTCACATTATACATAAAAAATTGGGCTTGACAGTTCTTTTTTCCATTTATGAAGGTGTTCTTTTTCCCAAGAAATTGCGTTTTAAAAATTGCTGCGCAAATAGCGTGTGACATAAAAAGTTGCAATGACCGCCATTTTATTACATAGGAGGGTCTCTGCAAAAAAAAAAAAAAAAAATATTATATAATGTTCGGGGATTCTGAGCAATTTTCTAGCAAAAAAAAATATGATTTTTACAAGTAGGAGTGCTGGAATTCGCACTGTATTTTTTTTAAAAAGCGGAAGTAGGTGGGATCCTCCTCGAGGTCAAGTTCACACCATTTGCACTGAGGTACGCAGTCCCAACACAAAGACAAGGCCAACCGGCCTCATTTCCTATGCGTTGCGGTGGCATGCGCTGAAGAAATGTAACGTACGTGGAAACCATGACATTCCAACACTGCTGCATAGGTAGAACTTTGAATGAAATGTTGCTTGTGATATTTCAATAAAAATTTTAAGAAAAAAAAAAAAAAGTGCAGCACACCAGGATCGGCACTTCAGCACTGCGTCCTCCCAGCGTACACCTGGAATTGTGCGTTCAGCGCGGTTGCTGGTGTGAATCAGCCGACTTAAACCATTCTGCTTCTTCTGTTAAAAACAACAAAAAATGTTTTGTTTAAAAAGAAAATAAAATAAAATTTGGTATGCACCGAAATTTTGGCCGCGGAACAGCCGATACCAATAGGGGGCGGGGTCCACCCCGGGTGCCACCCATTGCAGGTGTGTTTGTGTGTTATGCAGGAGATGAGGAGTTTCACGTTGAGTACTAAGGATGGGAAGTGAACCCTGCACTGTGCTAATAAGAGGCAATGAGACAGTTCCCAATCGCTGCAGCCGTGCATTGGGAAAATGCCTCACTGCCTGTGATTGGCGCAGTGCAAGGTTCACTTCCCGGCGGGCTCGGGCACTTGTGAACACGCCCAAGCCCATCCTTATTGAGTAGATAGCAGGCTTATAAAAGCCGCTCTGTGCTTAAAACTATCATGTAATTTAACTGCATGAAGAGACGATCGGTCACAACTCTGCGGTGATGTCGGGGGTGGGCGGGACCAAACAGCTATCAAATACCAGCCAATGGGATAGGGGCTGGGCGGGTGTTTGATAGCTGTTTGGTCCCTCCCACCCCCGACATCACCGCCGAGTTGTGACAGCTCGTCTCTGCAAGCAGTTACATTACATAAGAGTTTCACACACAGAGCAGCTCTTACAAGCCTGCTATCTACTCAATGTGAATCTCCTCTATCAGTGCCACCTGTCAGTGCCAACCAATGCCTTCTATCAGTGCTGCCTATCAGTGCCAACCAAAACCTCCCATCAGTGATGCCTATCAGTGCCGCCTCATCAGTGCCAACCAATGCCTTCTATCAGTGCCAACCAAGACCTCCTATCAGTGCCACCTGTCAGTGCAGCCTCATCAGTGCCAACCAATGCTTCCTATTAGTGCCCAGGCACAGGTAGGCTGCATATGACAATTGTATATAAAAATATAATTTTATTCTAAAAAGGTAATTTTCCTTTTCAGTTTTTGACTTTCACCTAAGTGCATTTTCGGTTTAGGCACCAAAATATCCATGCGGTGCGCCACTAAATAATACTGGGGTATATAATCCCCCAACATTGTTTTGTATCCCCCCCATCCCAGGCCCTCCTCCATCCTATCCACTGTTCCCTAACATCCTCCGCTCCCTTCCTCCATCCATATTGCATCTCTCCTATACAGGTATTCCTTCTCTACTCCTCACCACCCTCCATCCTCTCACCTCTCCGTTCTTCCACACAATGCCAGCCCCTTCTAACATCCTCAGCGTTTCCTCTCAAACACACCTGGTGAACAGCTCTGTTTCACCCTAGTCCTCTGAACCACGGCGGCCATATTCCGTTGGACTAAACTGCATACCTTTTAATGGAGAATATATTCCAAACACTAGAGAGCAAATAGTCCTGTGCTCAAGGCTGTAGCTGGCAGCGGCCATTTTCGAGAAGACCAAAACTTCCTCATAGAACCGCATAGCGCGGAAAATGGGTAAAAGCAAACATACAGCTATGCAGTGTATATTTGTGTGTGTATGTATGATATATATAAAAAATAAAAAGTGGTAATTCATAAGATAATCGTACAATAAATAAATATTCCCAGGTTAACTACAAAAAAGCACTGTTCAGCGATTACCTACATATGATTTGTGTAAATAAAGTGTCTGCTTTGTTTTTTTTATTTTCTTCGAATGGCTGCATTCACTCCCGAGCATTTCATGAATGTTTGCATGCGTTTACATGTGTGTCACACTTGCTGTTCATCATTAAGCGCTTAACCACTTGCCGACCGTGTAACGTATATACACGGCCGCAAGTGGGATCCATTATTCTGGGAGGGTGTACTAATACGTCCTCCCAGAATCGCACTCCAGCGTGCCCCCTGGGGCGCGCACCTGGGAGCATCCGTGACCGCCGGGTCCGGGAGACCCGGCACATCACGGATCACGGTAAATGGCTGCTTGGAGCCGTTTACCACGTGATCGCTCCATCAAATGAAGGAGCATCACATGTAAACAAGCCGGCGGAAGTGCCGGCTTGTCTCTCCCCTCTCCGCATAGATCAGTGCAGTGTGACAGGAGAGGGGGGGGAGAGAGGAGATGCGGCGGTGCTGTGGGCAGGATCTGAAGTGCCCACAGCACCGCTATGTGCCAGGCAGGGACGCCCATCCAGCTTCACCCATGCAGCCTCATCCATGGACCCTCATCCATGCCCACCGATCTGTGCCCACCCATCCTCTCACCCATCTGTCACCCATGCATCCGTGCTCACCCATCCGTGCCCACCCATCCATCACCCATGCATCTGTGCTCAACCATCCGTCACCCATGCATCCGTGCTCACCCATCATTGTCCACCCATCCGTCACCCATACATCCATGCTCACCCATCCATGCTCACCCATCTGTCACCCATGCATCCCTGCTCACCCATCTGTGCCCACCCATCCGTCACCCATGCATCTGTGCTCACCCATCCATGCTCACCCATGCATCCGTGCTCACTCATTCGTCACCCATGCTCACCCATCCGTGCTCATTCACCTGTCACCCATGCATCTGTGCTCACCAATCCGTCACCCATGCGTCCGTACTCACCCATCCCTGCCCACTCATCCGTCACCCATGCATCTGTGCTCACCCACCCGTGCTCACCCATCCGTCACCCATGCGTCCATGCTCACCCATCCATGCTCACCCATCCATCACCCATGCGTCCGTGCTCACCCATCCGTCACCCATGCTCACCCATCCGTGCTCATTCATCT